>JANHGN010005253.1:106243-123679 GCA_024605025.1 Megaceryle maxima | reverse complement strand
CCCTAAATATTATACAGAAGAAATTACCACTAGAACAACACTAGCTGAGCTGGTAAGGTGAGAAGACACTCCTAAGGTTTCATCCACATAGATACACCTACCTCCAGCCCCAGGACAGTTCCCATTACTGACAAACACCATTTTAATTTAAAACATACATTTCTTTTTTTTAATTTAAAATAAATTAATATGGTCTTCTACAATTAAAAAAAAAAATCTTCTACAAAAAATATACCTACATTTCAACACCTCAGTTTTGATTCTTTACACTACTGCTGCAGGGAGGACTTAATGGAACACACTTCAGACACCAAGATAGACAGAGTTTTACAACCTCATCGTCTCCTCTCAGAATGACTGCAGGAGGGATAGTTCTCTACTATTATTTTCCTCAGTCTCCTGATTTGACACAATATTCCCTTTTCCAGACTAAAGCCCAATTAAAAAAACCAACAGGTTTCTAATCTTAAGAGTTTATGAAACTTCACAGACCAAAGAAACAAAGTAGCTCAGTCTCCTCCGCTAAATCCATTTCCTTCAACAGCCAGGGGCAACTCATTTTTCTGAGCACACGTACAAGAAAAAATATATTGTCTCCCTCATGATTCACCACCATGATGATACAAATGGGTGAGTAAATTCTGTGCTGGGACTGGTAAAGTTTCAGAAAAAAAACCCCAAAACAACCAAAACCAAACCAGAGCCTCGAGCAGGTCTATTACACATTTTACACAAGGCTGTCAACTTCTCCAAATGATTTCCAGTGTTTCAGAACCGTCCCGTACGGTGCCGACCGCTCGTGGTAAAAACCCTCCCAGTGACTCGCCGATCAGTACGAGTCAGACTCTTAAACACGAGTTACATTTTGAGGTTTCTTTTCTTTTTCAAATGACGCCTGGAAGCCTGGAAAAACTACTGAAAGGTAATAGTTTACTTTTCAACTTCTGCATGATTATGAAATGAGGAATATTTAAATGATGAGAGATGGATGATTAACAGAATCGTTGTTGTTTCTGAAAACTGAACTAAGTCAGTGCCCAGTTAGCATTAAACAACAGAACAAAGACAAGAAAAACCAAGTTCAGAGGACTGGCTTGAAAAGATCCCGGTGCATCAACACTAGGCTATTTTTAATGATTTTTTTCACTAAAAATATTCAACTTTTTAAAAAATATTATTATTATTTTGTGAGCATGACTAAGAATTAAATGCACAACGTTAATTTTATTCAAGCTGTTCTGAAGAACTGTGAGATCCTAAATGCAAGGACCCTGGCTTCTAAAAGCCTGCAATATTTTGCACATTCACAGAGACTTTAATAATGAAAAAAAAAAAGTGCATAAAATTAAATAGGGAGTAAAATGAAGCAGAGAAACTTCCAGAAAATCGTGAATCTACAATACTAGGATTAAATTCTTGAAATCCCACTTCGATGGGACAGCATCAGTTACTCGTATTCTTGACAAAATTCAATCATTTCATCAACCAACTAACATGTACATCACCTAATATCCTAAGTGTTGACAAAATCTTAGATTTAAGTGTCTTAAGAGTCAGTTTTCATTGAATTTAATTATAAATGAATGGTGCCCCCTCTCAAACCTAGAGAAGTTCAACTCCCTAACCCTGCTCTTATCAAAGGAGGAAGGGGAAAACATCAGTGTAAATTTTCAAGGCTTAGACTCCACGGGAGGCAGGCAGACAGGCAGAAGGAGCAGATTTGCATCATCATTCTGCGCCACTTCGTAAGGACTTTTAAGATACACCTTCAAAAGGCTGCTGCACTTTCAGGAGTCTAGGTGGAAACCACAGGGGTATTTACACATCCGACTTTTGAAGGGAAGACGCTGGAAGATAACCCTGCTTGTAGAATAATCTAAACCCCTTTCCTCGCATTTTCCTTTGAGAAGCAAACCTATTGTCTTTCAAATAAAGAATATGAAAGGGTAAGAAACTAAAAAGACCTTAGTGCACAACAGAACCGAGCTCATCCACACTTTGTAGTCTCTATCTGCCAAAACAAAACACAAAACCACACCAAACACACAACCTGCTGGCCCTTCTTAAAGGCTTAGAATGTAGATCTTAGTGAGCTGCTTAAGGACTTCAATTTAAAAAGGAAAAAAAAAAGAAAGAGTCATTCACTAGAAGCTGTCTGTCAAAATAAGCAATAAACCACACTGCACTGGTTGCCATCATCGTTGTTATTAATGAATTTTGCAGTTAATAGCAACAAGGGTGCACTCCTAGGGAGAGAAGCACTCTCTGCCTGTATTCTCTCCTTTCAACAACATTTACTTAAAAAACAAAGAGAAGAGACCGGCTACAGTTTTACCATCAGATTCGGGGGAAAAAAAATGGTTTGGATTAATTTTTTATTTTTGAGGGCAAAGAGCCACTGAAGAAACTGTTTCTGAAGCAATTTTAGGAAAGGTTAAACACCAATTTGTTTTAATTAATTCTGACTTTCTGCTAAAATTGAATGTTTCACAAGGAACCGACACTGAAAACAGGCTTAAAAAAAAATAAATTGCACTAGCCTTTGGTACAGCCTAAATTCATTAAAATCGTAACATTTCAGTAAAAAACATTACTTGCATTCTAATACTGCAACATAAAACCCATTGAGAATTTTGCTTCACTGAATAAAACTGCTGAATCCTGTTCTCAGAAGTATTAGCTGGTATTTGTAATTAAACACATACAGCTTTGATTTTTCTTTTTTTTTTAATTAAGAGCCACAATTTCTAGCTGAATGAAAAACTATATAGCTTTTTTCTCAACAAATAAAACCTGACATGTATTCGAAGCACCACACTACAGAGATGCAGCAAAGTTGTTCTAGGATTAGTTGAAAAAATTACACCAGCTATGTACAGATTCTAACAATGTGACTCCTAAAACTTTGATTCTGGTTCCAGCAAAACTGTGTTTATTAAAATACACTGTGCAATTTATTAATTTGCTTTTCAAAGAATGGCTGAACCCCAAATGCACCTCACTAGTCATGAAGTGGTAGGAAAGATTTTGGGGAAATTTATGTCTCTAACTGGATCTTTAGAACTACCAGTAGGAGTTTTCTCAAATGGATGTGGATGAAGCACAAAACCAAGAGAAGGGATTAAAAAAAAGAAGTTATTTTCCCTGTGCCAGTTTAATAACAAGTAGAAAATTATTCAATACTCCAATCAACTGCACTTCTGCTAATATTAAAAGTACTACTTTAAAACTATTTAATCATGATATCTGCACTTTTGAAAGGCATATTTTTCATCTCACAAGGTTTTTAAGAGTACAGTTCAATAACTTGAGTTGTTGAAATTTCATAACCTGTGCTCACAGAGGTGGTGAGCACTCAGATAATGACAAGCTGTGCTAAATGCTGAAGCACAGTTCTCCTCAAACGCTGCTCTTTAGTATCACTGTGCTAACATTTCACACACACACACACAAATCTATCAGTCCATGATTTAGGACAGACATATATTTGCTTACTTTTCCAGAGAGAAATATTAGCTGGCATTTTCAAGAAGTTGCCATTTTAGACCAACATTTTAGGAACATTAATACAGTGGGGGTTTTAATGCTAATAAAACTTTCTCAAATATTAGGCCTATAATGGCAAGTGTTGATTAAGCAGCTGATTAACTCTAAGCAGCTCTTAGATGCCGTTTATTCTGATGGAATTAAAAAGGTACACAAGAATTTCAGCCACATTCTGTTCTGAATTTTATACCCTATTCAGCAGCTCACACCCACAACTGGCATCAGTCCCCCACTTGTGAAGAATAAGGGTCTAAAATGCAGAATGCTTTTAAGAATGAAGGTTTAAAAACAGGGAAGTCTATTTTATCATGGAAATAATAATCTGAAGGGAAATGAGAACCAGAGGAATTGAATAGATGGTGCAAACAAGCTGCCTGGCTCCCAGGCTGAAGCACATGGACGCCCTGCTTGGAAAGGTGATGCAATATTGAGTCACAAGCCCATTCTATGGGTGATCTCTAAGGCCCACAGCTGTTAATTTGGAAAAACCGTTTAACTGTTAACCCGGGGAGTGAGCTGGCCAGACTCTGGCACGATCTCTTTGTCCTCGGCCGGACCCTCTCAGTGGCAGGGGACAAACAGTGACCTACACAGTTTGGTCGGATTCAGCTATTCGGGCAAGTCCAGCTACAGAAAAACATCCTTTTAGGAAATGCCAGCACTCTGGTTCAAAACGAAGACAACAGGGAGAGACATTTGCAAACAACAGAAAACCAAAGTAAGGGGGGGGAAATCTCATTGTTCGTTTTGTCAGCAGAAACCCTGGGGCCATCCAGTATCTCACCCTGAGCAAGCACGGCCCAAGGCCAGGGATTATCTCCCTCCACAGAAAAAGGGAGTTAAGCAGCACAGAAGAATGTGCCAAACGAAGTGCTGGGATGGAGTCTTCCCTCCCAGTACCTCCAACTCTTTGAAAAATAATGTATTTAAATCAGACTGGCTATTGACAGCTACACCAGAAGGCCAAAGCAAAGGCTTTCACCTTCCCAACCATTAAGAAAAACGTCATTAAATCCTCACACGCAACACCCATTCCTCCCACACAGTTTTAGACTCACATTTCTCATTCCCCTGTAAGAACAAGAAAAATCCACCCTGCAGCTCAAAGGCACTCAGGCATTTAGGAAGGGGCACCATACCCGGTTGTTTCAGCCATCTCTCCCTCAAAGGAAACTGGAAGTTTTGCTGCAGCATGCTATCAATTCTTTGAAACTCAGACATTTCAGAAACCATCGAAAACCAGATTCCAATGGCAATATTTTTATGCCACTGGATAACGAGCAAAGCTGATTAATTTGCATAGCGCGTTCACTAAGCAGAGCACCTTTCTTCCTGCCAGTTATCTGACCCTTCAATGGTTAATTTTTTTCCAGACAGTGATCTAAACAGGCTTAACGGTTAGTATTTTAATGAGCTGTCATTTCCTGTGCTGATAAAGATTCTCACAGTATTTAAACCATCCACTTCCCTGAGGCTCCGCCAACCCCAGGACCCTGCAGTGACTCAGGGTGGACCTCAGCCTGACTCAGCCCTGACAGATGATGCTGCAGCAAACCTGGAGCCTGGCTCAGCGAGAGCTTCGCCGCAAGACCCGGGCTCCCAAATCACGGAGGGAGACCGCAGCCTTCAGCTTCTATCACCGCCACTTCGGTCCCCGAGCATTCGAAACTCAGCTGTTATCTGCCTTCAGTGTTCTACAACTGCAGAAAATAAATCTGGTTTATGGTCAGGGCCAGCAGAAATATTCCAGGGGTTAAAAGGCTACTTGGCAGATTCACTTGCTTTACGAGATGAAGGAGGAAACTGATTTGAAAATTACTAAGAGCTAAAATTGTTCCACATTTGATGTCATTTGTACCTGGAGCTACACTCCCATACCCACATTAACCAACCTGTCTGCAAAACCGTGGGGGTTTTTTTACTTTTTTTTTTTTTTTTCTTTGGGACATTGTTATATTAAAATCAATGCTTTCAAAAATAGGAATTGCAGCATTTCTGAACTGCTGGGTCTTAACTCTGCTCAATATTGGGCTTTGTAAGGAAACCTGTTTGTATTTTTGGACAAAATTTAGAAAAAAAAATAATTTGCTCCTTCAGAGTTAAATCCTACAAACCTGTTGCAAATAAACTTTTATACTTCTGTTGGGATCCACTGGAAGGTTTTCAACAGCAAAGCTACTCAAATTTCATCCCTTTCAAGACACTAAAGCAGAGCTGATCTATTGTGTACAGGGTGTATTACGAGGGCACAGTCCCACAGGTTTCTGATATACGTGTGATTTATTGTAGACACGTCAGGTGTATTGGTGTAACCTTCTGGAAGCATTTCTCTTGGCAGATTTTGAAGCCACTCCTGAACTTCAGTTCTCAGCCCCTTCAAGTTATTTTTGGTTGAATTCTACTATGCAGGGTTTATTTTAAATACTGATTGGAACCTGTTTTTCAAAAAATATCCTTTCATGAAGACACCGGTTCAACGGGTTATGGGTTTTTTGGCACATGTGCAACACAAAGGGCCACCAAGTCAGAAGGTGTGGTGGCACACTGGGCCTGGCTCCCTCGAGGCTGCCCTGCCCAGAGCACTGCCCTATGAAGCGGTGGAGATGAGCTGCGGGGTCACACCCTGAAGGGCCCCCCAGATCCAAGCAGTCACATGGCACAGTGTGAATCAAAAAAGGGGCTCTTTCCACCCCAGAACAACTGGTCTCTGGGGCAGCCCTTTCTACTGCTGTAGCTTCTTGACTTCTATTTTAAAGAAATAACCTAAAGCTAATATTATAAATTATTTAAAAAATACACATTCCTTAAGAAAAGTTTCCAGTTACACCAGTCACCGTGATTTCCTTTGTACTTATTTTCACGAAAGGAACATCACGTTCCTTACAAGAATCAACCGAGATTAAGCTGTGAAGCAAAGAATTATGGCACAATAAATAGCAGCAAACTGGTTTGTCAAGGCAACGCTTCAAGTACCCATTACCAAAAAACTGCTGTTCCTGTGAGACATGCAACCATTCAAACTGGCCTGCAGAGCTGGTAAGTGAACTTCTGTTCCACAAAACACACCAGGTTAAGAAACCCTCGAGAGGCACTGATATTTTGGGGTAGATTTGCAGTTTGTTCAGTTACACTTTGCAGCGTTAACACGTCCCACCCACAGAGCACGGCACTAACAAATCGGCTTTAAAAAAAAAAAGCTGTGGAAGGTTACAATTTTATTTTTTAACGTGCATTTCACTGGCTTCTATTTAAACAGATTGATTCGGTTCATTAATAGAATAGTTTCTACTTCTCTTCAAATTGGCAAGACACCATTTGCTACAGGCAGTAGCCGTCTCGTTTTGCTAAGCTCAGGTACCTGGTGTGGCACCAGCACTTTGCAGCGCTCACACAGCCCATGACAGCTACCACAGCCTCTGTAATTAAGACATTTCTGCAGCCTACTTGAGTTTATCATTAACTTCACAGTCAGAGGGAATTTCTCTGCCCAAAGGGTGGGATTCACCCAAAAGGGATGCAGCCCTACCACTCGCCACTGAAATGCGGATGCTCCTGAGGTGAACGCCGTGTGCTGTCTAATGCTATATAGAACATGTCTTGGAATTATTTAGATATTAAAGTTCTAAAGCTATTAGTTTGTTTTCACAAAATATAACCAGAGCATGTTGAATAAAAAAAAAAAAAAAGAAAATAATTCTTTTCTTTCTGAAGATTTACCCCAAATAGATGGCAGACAGTTCTGTGGATGGTGTGTGCTTTGAGAATTATTTCTTTTAGTAGTTTTCTGGGAATTCTTAATCCACATTTGAAACTGCCACTTCAAAGAAAATAAGATCGTGCTTAAAAGCAATATGCTTAGTGTGACTTCATAAACAATCCTGCAGCTGTAGGTAAAAAAAAAAAAAATTAATGGAAAGATTTAAGAGCCAAAAGAAAACCCACAACACACAGGGTAATTAAATATTTTAAATGGGCTAGGTTTGGCCTAAAACCAGCATCAGAGTATTTTACAAGGGTGATCAGCCTAAAACCAGCATCAGAGTATTTTACAAGGGTGATCAGCCTAAAACCAGCATCAGAGTATTTTACAAGGGTGATCAGTCAGTTAAACTCTTCTTCAAGCGACAGAATACCAGGCTAAACGTTTACCCACCATCTTTCCTCACAAAAGCTGAGGAGCATAACACAACCCGAGAGGGAACATTATCCCCTTCTAGCAGTTTAGATGGCAACAATACTAACTGGTAGAACAGGTTGATAATGACCAGCCCCATGTGAGCTACCAGTATCTTTGTAATCCTCTTCAGCTTTGATTTCAAGACTCCTGCTGGCTTCACTTTCTTAAATCCATCCACGTCTCCTTGTTCCTCCTAACGAGACTTGCTGCACCACGGCCGCTTGCCCTTGTTTTTTGCACATTACCTACCACCATCAATGCTTTAAAATACCTTTTTGTAAACAGCTTCTTAATTTCCTGCCACATTTTCTTTTCTTTCTTTTATAAATTTAAGGAGCATTTTATGGTCCTTTGTAATAGAGACCTAGACAGAATTGTAATATCAGATTACCCCGAATGATATTAAAGAAGCCTGGTTATGGCTGGCTCAGTGTGCAATGCCAGCAGCAGCCAGTAACAGGAGTAAACAACTACAGAGCTACGAGCAAGGTCTGCAGGTGAATCATTTTTGCTTTCTGACTAAGACTCGTGTAGTTATTGAGAATTTCTCTCTGGCTTATAGAAATCAAACCTGCTCAGACTATCTCGTAACTTAATCTTCCGTCTAGATTTGAGTTATCCTGTATATTAATATGTTCATTAAAGTATTGTTCTTAGACATTTCCTATTGTGTAAGAGCAACAGCCCAGATGAAAAAAAGCCTTAAGTCATTGTGCCAGATAGAATTTAATCAAAATGAAGTTACTGACCATTAAACGGAACTGTGTTTTAATTTAATAATAAAGGATTTAATGCAAGCTATTGTTTAACATGTTTTATACTCCACTCTAAAAGAAATTGATGAGGTAATGCCAGCAGACAGCTTGAGAAAAGTCAAAGATACCGGGACATTCCAAAAATCCTACTGTCTCCCGAGAACATTTTTTAACTCTGACATCAACCATCTAATAAAATATGAATCCAGCAGAGGTCTTGTGAATGCATTCAAAGTAATTTGATGTAAAATTATCTCCAAGACAGATGAAGTAGGAAAAAACTACTAGTTTTGGCTCAAAGATTTGCAGGAGAGTAAATCTTTGGAAATATACTTCACCTAGTAGCAGCACAGATCAAAAGTTAGTAGTAAACTGTCTCCTGTGATTGATACTAAGAAAAGCTAACTAATGAGGGTTAAAAGTGGCCACATTTCTCTCTCCTTTAAAGAAAATGTTCAAAGCAACAAATTAATTTTGAAGTTTGTTACAAACCAGATGCCCAATCAGAAGATTAGGAAGTAATAAAGTCAGGATTTGTGAAATTTAGTGAAATAGCCTAGAATAGGTCTTCTGCCACTCCTCTCTCCCTGTATAGCAGTACTACATTGAGTTTACATATTTCAAAAGCAATTATTTCCAGACGTTCCTACCCTGAAACTGTTCTTGAGGAGTGTGGCTTTTTGGACTTGACATGAAAATAGTTATTACAATTTAGATAGCAAAGTGTCAATCATTTTGCTCCATATACCAAGTGAAAGACCCCTGGCAAAGTAGAAATACCAGAGAATTTATTTTAGGGATCCCTATCAGGTATCTAGTTTAAAAAACAAAACAAAACAAAACAAGCCACCCCAAACCCCCACAATAATAAAGCTCTCTAATTAAATACTAGAAACTCACATGTAAAACTTGTAACCTGCATCCCTCACATAACCTGAGCAGTGCACTGCAAAAGGCAGTAGCTTTCTCCCCCAAGAACACAATTATTCCTTCAAACACTTCAGCAGGAATTTTCAATGATATCCATATGATTTGATCTAGTTGCCTACACTTAAATGAATTAAGTTGCATACTTTGCATTCGAGCAATTTATGAAACTTCTGCATGGTTAGAGAGGCACTGCTGAGATGTTATTTGCTGGATTACCAGGCAGGAAATGTTGACATCAACAATGGGTTTTAAAGCTACACAGAATTTCATGACTGAACAGGTAGATATGAGGCAAAAATCTAACACTTCATCATCTGTGCACAATCTTCATTCAAACCCACTGAGGCAACACGGAAGTCTGTTGTTTTTAATTGTCTCTTCCCACACCCCAACCCCAGCTGTTGTTAGCTGGGTTTTTGCTTAGTTTTCAGAACAGTTTATCCATGAAAACTGTTATTTCCCTTATGAAAACCCAAGTATAAGGGAATGAAGATAAAACTCTACAGACCAAATATCTCATTCTGGCATTTTATGAGAGATGAACTATTTAGGTATAGAAGCTAGGTCAAATTATGGAAGATTTTTATTGTCATCTTGGGACGCTGCTTAAATCACAACAGTTCTTCCACTGTTTGTCATAGGGTCACACTGAAGGAAGCCCAGAAACCCCTCAGTCTATCTGCAGCTAGAAGTGTAGCGATCTATAATTGGAAGAGCTGCATCCTATCTCTGGGTGAAAGTTAACTGTTGGTATTGCGTACTCAGGCCATCTGACCTTCAGTGCTATTATGTTTCTTGAGGTGCTGGAAGCCTTTGGGGTGAGGAATGAGGTTGCAAATAAGTCCTAAATTACACGTTAGCTGACACTTGCACTTCGAAGCACAGCACAATTTCCAGCACATCTAATTCAGCTCCTCCAGTATTTTTCCACTTAATGAGTATTACTGTGTTAAAGAATTACTCACCCGATTAGGGACACCATCTGCTCCACTATATGTTTGCTGAATGTTATAATAACGAAAAGTTTCTGTAGGAAGGAAAACATCAGTTAGAGAAACATTTGATCAAAAGGGAAGCAGAGACAATGGGGTATGACAGTCTGTGTTCCTTTCCAACCAGACAGCTTCTCCTGCACTCACACATAGTTTTCCCTTCTTGTTTCTTTCAAGATTTTTTTTTTTTTTCAATACTCTTCAAAAAGAGCCAGGAGAGCAAAAAGCTGTTTACTTCATTATTCGATTTCCTCATAGATTTCATTTCTTGCACTGTTTTTGTAGCCTGTGTTGTTAACCATTCGCATCCTCCCCAAACTGAAATTCCCAGAAGCTCAAGGTCACTTTACTCCGTCAACAACGTTTTAATGGAAAACAGTCATCACCGTGCAGAAAAATTCACATCCCCTTCCACAAATACATGGACTTAAAGATCACAAAAGTGAAAAATAATATAGCTTTTAGTCCCCTAGGCACACGCTTCAAAAAGAAATATAAGAAAAAATACTTAGTGAAGAACAAAGTAAAAACCACTGGGTACCTGTCTGTTCAACAAACTGAAGCCTGTCACTGTCTCCTCTGCAATGGATTATTTGGAACAGAATCATTTCAAGAAAAGAAATGTCTGTAACAGAAAATCCAATCGTCCATAATTTTACCTTTCCCTTCTCTTCTAGCTCAAGTTCCAATTTTGTTAAAATAGCCTTTGCCAAGCCAACTTTTGTCACATTTGACAGCTTGTTCTTTGCAAAGAGCGAGCAAGGCTGCGTGCAGTTGCGTACACACGCGCAAACAGCTCCCACGGTCTCCTTAAACCAATTTAAACAGGATCTAACAAGAACTGCACTCACTAGGCTGCGAATAAGGGATGTGACCTGAACTAGAGAAACTGATTTTGTGGTCTGGAGGAAGAGGCCAGTTAAAAGCAGCTCCAGGATGGCCACTGCACCAGAGTCACTCGCTTCCTGTCTAGAGAAAGATTTAATTAAAAGCCTTTTCCATGACTCTTACATTTCCTAAATTCCAAATTGCAGCAAGATCACTACAAAAATCAAGGCTATTGCACAAGAGTATGCTTGAAATCAAGCATCACAGGGAAGAGAATTCTAATAGCCAAAGGTATTACAAAATAAGATGATTTACCAACTGTACAAGACACTGGGAAATATTTTCTTGCTTACATTTAATCTGAGTGTGGAGCACTATAAATTACATAGCAAACCAAGACAAATGAAAAATAAAAGGAGTATTACACCAATAATCTTGCACTTTTCTGTGTTTCCAGAACAAATTCTAACAACACGAAGATTTCAAAGCAGGGAAAAAGAAATAAATCAGATAATATAAGTGTGAAGAAAAAGGTTGTTCTATCACAGAAAATGAAAGAATATTTAGGTCTATTTATTATTTTCTGTTTAAGGACTGGGTACAATAAAATAACCATTTACAAAAAAGGAAGAAAAAAAAAAAAAGGGTTGAATACTGAAATCTGTTCAGGACAAAAGCAAGATTTTTAAAGCAATTTTAGACGACGAAGAGCTTCTGTTATTTTCATGCAGTGACACAAGTTTTCCAAGTGAGACAGCTCCAGACACTGCACCAGTCCTACGGAGATGCTTAAAAAACACAAGCCCCATCTGAAAACACTGGTTCAAACTATTACAGACAGAGCGACGTAGCTCGTGACGTAGCACTGACCACACCACCTCCAGTAAAGAATCTCCAGAGAATCAAGACTTCATCTGCTGTCAGATAAAATGGTGACATGTTTTAAAAGCGAGACCGGAGATTCCGATTGCCAAATTCAGGTCATTGGGTAAGGCTTTGAGTTAGCAACAAAAACTGGATGTGCTCTGAAATCAGGCCCTTTCAAAACTAATATAGACTAAGGACACCCGAAATTGCCAACCACGCGTGAAAGCTGTGGACAATATGCCCAGGACACACCTTCAGACTCCTTTTGGAGGGGCCTAAAGAAGTACTGAGATAAAAGGCAGCATTTAAAAGCACTGTTGAACCAGTAAAGGCTAGCTGCAGTGCTCTTTGAAACAAGTATTTGTTACCAAAAAGGCAAGTTCATTATGAGTACGAAGTCCTTTCAGTCTGGTAAAAACCGTAGGTAAATAACTTGGCTAACCACCAATTTCCTGAGTGGTGTAGGCAGCGAGCTCATTAGCTTGTAGCTATAAATTATGCTCTTGCCAAAGTTTTGAGCTTAAGAAGCCCAGCAGATCCTTTCTTGTAAATCCTTTGCACCAAATTAATTTCCATTACTTCAGGTCAGGAAGGGAGACTCCAGAATTCATTACGAAGTAATGCGGTGTAACAGTCAAAAAAAATAAAATAAATTAAGAGTCTTCACCCCAGAGCCCCAAGGGAGGTGTGGTACTTGCCTGGATGTGCATTTTAATTACTGCTTTTCCAATCAAGGTGGCACCAAAGAAGGTCCAGAAGGGAACCAGAAAGTGTCCACATGTTATCCCGGCCAGGTCAAACAGAGGGTTTGGAATCTATGAAGTGCAAGGGAAAAAAGTTCATGAATTTCAGCACACACTTAGATGAACAGGAACACGACAGACTTTCAAACTTTGAAAAATGAACATTTTCCCCTTATTCAACTGGATCCAAAACTCTTGTGCCTGAATACTTACAAAAATGTTAATGTCGCACCACATAACTTAAGTCTCTGGGATTCAGCTAGACAATGTCCCAGACAATTCCATTCTCATGGTCCCTCCTTACCCCTGGATTTTAAAAAAAGCTAACAAAGTTTTCCATGTGAAACGCACAGAAACCACAGTAAAGCCATTCTGAACGATTTATCAAATCTTCTGACAAGCACATCACTCTTGGAAGCCAGTGTTCAAAATGATCCCCAGTGATTTCCATCTGAGAAAGTACATTAAAAACTGGCATTTATAGTCATATGTATCCAGTTTAAAAGCACTGATTAGATTTTACTAAACATATGCATTTCATTTAAAATTAATTTTTTTTTTTTAAACTATTATTGTTAAAGTGTTGGCTTGACATTTGGTATTGTGATACTATCTGCAAAATATTTTTGAAATTAAACCAAGAAAGTATCCAGATTCCAACCTTTCACACTTAGGAGGCAGTACAAGGGCAGACTGTCTGAGTAAACACGTGGTGTATGTGCAGTTCACAGTAGCAGTGTATTCCTGGGCTAAGGTCTTGCAGTAGTTGTGTTGGTTTGTTACAGAAAAATAAAGAGTGGAGATTGTTAAAGACCATAAAAGACAGTAACTTTGCAACTGACTGAATGGAAATCTGAGAGCAAGCTTCTGAGGGTTATACTTAGCTGTTATAGACTAGCAATTCAAATTTATGAGCACCCACAACACCACCTGCATAGGAAGAAATCTGAAACGGTCTCTAATCATGCCCTGAAACGGTCTCTAAACATGCTCCGCTTCAACTAGACTGATTCTTTACCTCTGACAGCTGTCTTAGGCATAGGAGGCTAGTAAATTATTTACTTATTCCACAGCCAGATAATTTTGCTCTTCTGAGCCAAGTCTGCTCGAGGTCTCAAGGATGTTCTTTGTTGGTTGGTTTGAGGGTTTTTTTGTAAGCTCACAGTACATTTTATTACTGCATTACCAGAGATGGAGCAAAGTGCTTTAGGTAACTGTGGATATCATCAATACATTAAACACATCACAGTAAAGTTACTCAACAAGCCCACATGAGGGTCTATTAGTAGGCCAGGGAGGTTTTCTCTTCATTTTTGAAAACACAGGCACACAGAGCACTGAAATTTGCCACAAAAGCCCACAAAGACGGGAGGGCAAATTCTGGCAAGTCACAGCAAGGATCTTCCAGGGCTAATTCTTCCTTTGTCCCTTTCCCAGAGCTGCCTTTACATAGGAAATAAGCTCCAGGCAATAGTATGGCTTTCTTATTGCCACTAAACAACATTACATTCAGTTGACTTCACTGGATAAACTTGCAAAGTTTTAAACTCAATTTGATTTTGGTTTTATGTAGCATTTGGAAGCCACTGCTCAACAGACACCAACCTGCAGCTGGGACAGTGTCATTACCACTTTACAAGCAAGTTCTCTAATCATAAAAAATGCATCCAACTAAAATACCATTTAAAATGCATAATTGAGTTCCCAATTATAAGGGGGGGGGGTGTGTGTGTGTGTAAATGAGACACCTTCTAGCGCACAGAGAAGTGACAAGAAAGAGAAGTCCTGAAACAAAGCCCTAAAGCTCATGGGGGAACACAGAAATGCAGAGAGCACGTGCAGGAGGCTGCCTTTCCCACCTACAGACATAATAAGAATGTATAGCTTTGAATCCCTACGCTTTTTCAGTGCCCCTGACACATTTAACCTCATCCTTCTTCCTGCTACTCTCCAGTTATTCTGTAAACATGTTTACAAATCCTCCAGTGTACCATGGTGGACTCGTGGCCCCTCAGCCCTCCCCAAAACCAGGGCAGCCTCTAGAAGCAAAAAGATGCTGGAGCTCAGTGTTGAAGACCAGTGCAGCAAGTGGGTAAGAAGTTAAGCAAATGTTTTAAGTATTACTAAGCAGGAACTATGCAGAGTTTACACATCACCTCCCGTGTTTACCTACTCCTTCCTCATGTTCTCCAGTTATCCACACTTCGCTTTGTCCAGCCACTCCAGTAACTCATCCCTGCCACCTACAAGCTGTTGTTCTGATGACACAAGAGCCTGCCCTATGCAGGATGGTGCACAAGATGGTGACTAGAGAGCAATGAGTCAGCGGCAGCGAAGGAGCAGCCTAAGAGCTTAATGGATGGAAAGAGTTAAAGAACAGCTTGTAACCTACATCTCAGGTCCAAACGCTAGGACAGTTCAAAAGATTAGTAAACAGAAGTTGTATGTCAGCAACTGTAATCAGATTAATTCCTTCCAGCTAACACAGGTTACTTACATTTGAGCAAATAGTTATCACTGTTGTCTCTACAATGGAGGAAACTAAGAGAGATGCCAGACAAGTGTGGAATTAATACAGCATCAGCTGAGCAGCTGGCTAATGGCTGTGGTTATTCCAGGAGAATGGGATCATAGGGGATCCTATGATTCCATTCCCCAACTCCTATTGATCCTATGATCCTATTCCCCCCCTTCACTGTAATCACATTTCTCTGCATCATGTCCCACATTCTGTGTGTGGGATGGAAGACGACGACACACCATTCCCACCAGTTTTCATTAAGCTTCCAGAGAGATATTTAAACCTCAAATTGGTCAATATTTTTCAACTCCAAAAGAACAGTATTATCCTCCTTAAAACACATCCATGGAGATGCTTGCATCACCTCTTGCCAGAGAGGGAAAAAACAAAAAACCTACAAGTAGTTTGTAGTTCATACAGCCATGAGTCTGAAACTGGCTTCCTCATTCCACTCATTCTGGTTCCTAATGACCCAAAGATATCTCCTGAGCAGACTGAGGAGAATTACCATGGATGGCTGTCCGAAGCAGGATTTAAACAGGTAGTTTTTCCCCTCTTCAATCTGTGCATATCTTTGGATTTGAAGATGTCAAGCACTATAAGCTACAGTACATCAACACCTAAGTAAATTATAATATGCTTCCAACTGAATCTATAGGTAATAATACAGCTCCTGCTCTATCTTGCCGGCTAATAATCTGGGCTAGGAAGCTCCCAACAGGATAACAGTTCAGTGGGCATATGATCTGACCTGCCAAACATCCACTAACCAATGGCAGTGAGCAGCAGTGTGCGTATGCCTCTGTTAGAGAGGACACGGCCTCAACATCAAATGCAGGGAGCACCCCTGGTCTGAAACAGAAACATAGAAACTTCTTGAATTTTAAGAATGTCTTAGCTCATTCTCTTGTAAATCTTCCTAACTGTGACAAGCCTTTTGCATCTTTAGGGAACTGACCTGTTTTTTTCTCAGGTGTCACCACACCGTGCTGAACTAGAGAACTTGTAGCTGTGCTTTTATGCAGTATTCACTGGTTTTGGAACTAATCTCAGCCTGGAGTTTCTCCATGCCATTGTATTTGCCAGTACCACAACCATCCCATTTCCCTAAGCACCACAGAGAACACAGAAATAGCAAAGAAGGCATGAGGATCCATATGGACTCAAATCCAAGTCACAGTTCACAGCAGTAATTTAATTGCAGTACATTCAATCTGCAATTTGTGGCCATAAACCCCTCTGAACTGAGCTTACCGAAGCACAGGCCAAAATGCCGAAGAACCCAACCTTCTGCACCAGGTTCTGGACAGCCAATTTAGCCCGGGAAGCAAAATCCTGCAGACAAGAAAATGAAGTATTAATGAGGCAAAATCCAAACTGAGCATACCTCAAAATGCCTGTGATTTCAATATCCTCCATGCTTGGGGATTTCCTAACTAGCAATTAGGAGAATTTTTAAAACAAAGAGGCCAGTTTGAAACTCTGGGCTTAGAAGGAATAGAGAGAAATTCACAGTGGGAAAATCTGACCACCCACAGGTATTGAGTTTTGTGTTCCAAAGCTCTGTAAGTGGCACTAAATTCACACTACTATGGACACAGGTTTTCTAGTATTTAGAACTTTGAAATGCCAGTGCTGCTTATACCTTACTCCTTAAACAAGCAAAGGGAATTAATTCCTTCAATACCATTGCTAAAGTACTTTCTCAAAACATACAGAATATAATAATCCCATTAAATCCTTTGATGTAATTCCTGGTGCTCTCTACAACAGATTTGTAAAGTTCAGTAAATCCACAGAGTTGAGTCTAAAATACTTTAAAAAGCAACAAAGGTGGCAGACCAGGCAACATTTGAGCTACTCTGTACAACCCACACAAAGGACGTGCTGCCTACTTTTATTTTGTGATCACAAAATAAATACCTTTCAAATGTACTCATGAGTCTCAAAGTTTACCAAATACACAGTAAATATTTTTAAAACAAAACAAAACAAAAAAAAAACCAAAAAAACACACCCAAACAAACAAACAAAAAAACTCCACAGAGATTCTCACAAGCAGCTTATGTGAATGTGG
>JANHGN010005253.1:0-106187 GCA_024605025.1 Megaceryle maxima | reverse complement strand
TGACTCTCTTTGGTAATAAACTTTTAAAAGTAATTAATTTAAAAAAAACCCAACCTACAATTAAGCAATAAAAAGCTGTAGCGATGCAATATTCACCAATTTACTTTTTGAAGGAAACTATCAGATAAATTTCACAAGGAAATTGCTCTAACCAGTAATTAACAATATTCCAAATTCTACACTTGAACAGTAGCGTGGAATTTACAATATCAATTACTGACAAAATCAACTACAAGATAATCCAGAAATATTAGATTGATGCTATTTTAACTTTGTTACAATTCTGTTGAACCCTTCAATACCCTAATGCAAGTTAATTGCATTACTTGACAATGTTCTTGCATATTTCAATTCTGAGCTATAGAACTGACGTAACTTTCTATGCCAGATTAAAAAAGAAAGCTGTGATAATGCCATTTGATTTTTTTTTCTCCACACCCTTTTTTCAAGTAGTAACTTTTCTCCCTTAGAGCGCTTTAAAAATAGTTAAATTCTCAAAAATATAATTCTTACTGAAATCAGAATAATTCTATTTATTATCCTTCATATTTGAAAAAATAACCCAAATTAAAACAAATACTTCAACTTAAAGAATAATGCCAAATAAATAAGATTTCCTACATTTTACAGTGGGACATTTTTAATCACAGGGGAATATAAAAAACCTTTAGGATATTCTGTAGGGGGTGGATTTACTAACTTTCACCAGGAGTAACACCTTGGGATCATGAATGTCTTACTGCAAAATGGAATAGATGAAATAGTCACTCTTTGTTGAAAACTTGTTCCTGATATTCTTCTATTTAGCTTTTAGGATATACCCAGTATGCGTGAGTGAATCAAGCCTACTGCTGGTGAGGCTGATACCTCACCAGTTCAAACACTTGAACTGCTGTTAGTAGAAACAGGTCTGGAGCACTGTCTACATGACAGGTAAAGTAAAATTGTTTGTGTTTGTTTGTTAAAAGAGTGCATTTTGACACAAAGTGTTGTAAATAACAAAACATGGTAATTTACCAGTGAACCAAGTCCAAAAATCTTGCAACATCGAAGGCAGTTCCTTCTCAAACTAAAATTCCCTCATCAATGTTTTCAAGTTATAAACAAGTCAAAATGAGGTAATATATGATCACTGATGTGGGGCAGCACTAATACACACCATCAGTCCCACTGAAGGTTGAGGAGATGAACTGAAAAGGATGTGAGATTCTCCTGCCGAGTGGGATCACACCCTAGCAATAAAGGAAGTCCCACTGAGGAGACACCAGGTATTCCAACTCCTTAACCACATACTAAAGTAGAAATAGGTCTTCAGAATTTCTCTACAATTTAAAGTGTCCCAAAGCACTACAGTAATATTGTCCTTTCAACACCAGGCTTTGTCCTTTGAAAAGGTGAACTGAAAGAGCAGTGCCTTATGTAGGAATTTCACAAGCTGCCTCCCCCCTGCACTCTACAGCAAAGCCAAATGTGACCGTGATATTTTCAGTTCCTATTTTGTTCACCATTTCACAATGCTCATGGGGTTAGAACAATATTTTCACTTTTATAAGCCCATAAAGCCTTTTTTTCACAGCTCCATAAATCTCATTATAAAGTATCTTTAAAATAAAACACTACAATCCAATTATTCAAATAGGTCCCCGGTACATGTCAATGGAAGTTGTTTCTAGTCTGATTTTAACATATTTACCTACTATCCTAAGACTGCCTTGCTAATAAACTGCTGCATTACTTTTCACAAGCTGGAATTGGAAACAAACTCTCTAGCAAGTGACCTATAAACTAATATTTGGAGTACAGCTGGTTTAATAAAAGAAATTATTATAATATGTAAATTGACTCAGTGTAAGAACAGTGCACCATTTTTCTTTTTTCTTTTTTTTAAATAAAGATCTTCCTTCACTTACATTTCTAGACTGCTGGAAAATTCAAGGCTACCTTAAACCTAATTTTTTTCTTAGTTAAAACCAGACAATTTTTTGCTACAAAACTAATGATGAAAAAAAGTGTAACAATTTTGTATCTCAAAAAAAACCCAACCCAACAAAACAACAAAACCCAAACCAGCATCAGGGTAATTTTTCCTCACCTTATTAATTCAAAACTTTCCTTTTTTTGAAGTTATTACTCAGATGGTTTCTTTAAGTTTTGTTGTTTTCTTTTTGGTGTGTTTTTTTTTTCCATTTATTGTCTATTATAAAGCACTCCATAGAAAGCACAACTATGGCTCTAAAAATTTCAGTCAAGAACTTCTAATTTGTCTTCATTTTTCAAATGTTTTAAATAAGCTTAAAAAGAGATAAATTAAGGATTTTTTTCCCCCCTCTTTTCTGTGAGCCAATAGAATCACAGCTACAGCTAATCTACATGGTAACATACACATCAGAGCTGCAACAAACTATGTATTTGAAGTCTCAACATTTACTTTAATGAAAACAAGTTCAGAAATACTTTTGTTGGTTTCTTCCTTAAATTTCGTTTGTCAAATCTTTGCGACATCTGCAATAATAATAATAAAAAACTCCCAACAACCTTAAAAGTTTCATTTCTCAGAGAATAGAATCACCAGTTTCACAACTTTTACCTATTTCACAATAAATTTTCTGTTCTACAGCCTGCAGGGAACAATCTTTTCTCTACTTTTTTAAGCATTTGAAATAAATAAGCAAGACAACTTTCATAACTTAATGCTTTAAAAAATAAAAAATAAAGATACAAAAGTTCAGCTACTTACAGGCAAAACATTTTCCCCCAAAATTAAAGTAAGTAGACTGGACTCGACTCTCAGTTAATATGATTCATTCTGTAGAACATTTCAGGATACTTTAGCTCACTATGTCCCTTTCAAAGATGATTTGTTATTTTGGTTTGGAAATAGATTTCCTGTGACTACTACAATACAGGCAAAGGAAGGTTAAATGATTAAACATTACTTCATTGGGTTAATCATCAGATCTCAAGAACTGGAATAGAAATAAAAGGCATAAAAAGGTCAGTGCTGAAATACTGATTCACAAGTCTCAGCTGGCGGCTCAAAGAAGTTTGCTTCATATCTGCCTTCAGTAAAATGGCACATTTTATTGATACCAGCATTTCATTACTACATGTGGCAAAAGCAAACAAGCCCTCCAAACCTAAAGGGACAGTAAAGAGAAATTACATGTTTTGCAGCAAAGTAAGATTTACCACAATGTTCCTCCTTTAAATATGCATCATGGTGCAGCTTTGAGTATAACTTAACATGGAGCTTTTCTCCCAGTAAAAACAGCACTCAGTCTTCCAAGAGTGAATGGGCAATTTTAACTACAAGGGCTTTGTCCCATCCCCCTGGTTTATTTTTTTTTCCATTTATAATTTAATCTCTATTTCTTCTTGCTTACTTCTTTGTACATTGCACAAGCTCTTCTGCACTTGAGTGAGGAACATCTCACTGAATTTAGTTAACAAGCTCAAGAAAAAAAATTAAAATAATCAATTTTTAATCTTTTCCTTCCGTAACATTGATTAATTATCAGAAAAGAGAACAGTCACGATTTATTGTTCACATTGAGATTGTGAAGCCTCTTTTTCTCAATCTCTAAAAAGAGAGATGATTGATGGATCCACAGAAAGTAACCAAGGAGCTCTGAATTACCAGCATTGGATTAAGTCCTGCAGTCCTTACAGGAACAACCCGTA
Source organism: Megaceryle maxima (assembly GCA_024605025.1). Lineage (NCBI taxonomy): Eukaryota > Metazoa > Chordata > Aves > Coraciiformes > Cerylidae > Megaceryle > Megaceryle maxima. The sequence goes on along the minus strand of JANHGN010005253.1, from coordinate 102,506 downwards.
AGACTTTGACGGAAGAGATTCCCTTGGAAAGACTGAGCAGACAGGCCTATAGGAATCGTGTAATAAAACAGTTTATTTGCTAACACAAAGTTGCCATCAGTTTCTAGGAGCATCAAGAGAGCTGTGACTCCCTATCCCAAAGCAACTCTTCTTTGCACGCAGCAGTGATGATAGTTGTCAATCTCTGAAAGATATGGTGCACAGTTCAAACGATTTGAGGCCTAGGAAAACTTTCCTTCCACCACAATTCTTTTCATGCTGTATACACATCAAGCATTTTACACATATAATGCCTTAAAGCAGGATCAGGGGAAGTCAGTGATGTGCATAGTAGGCTATTAATTACCTAGCTGACAGCCTTAAGGAGTTAAAAATAAATTTCTGGAAGGCTTGAGAAGGATTATGCAGGATTTGTTACTCTAATTAAAACCAGGATCATTAATGAATGTGGAAAACCAAACAAAGCCAAACAGAGATCTGAAGGGAATGTGTTGCACCTTGATGGTCCTCTACAAAGGAGAATACTCAAGTTGCTGCAGGTATTCGTCCTGGTGCCAGCAGACTCCCCTGAGGGGGCTGTGTAACTTGCACGTGAGGAAGACGTGGACAATCCTTCAGGATCTGAGTATAATTTATATTATTATATTTTCTTACTAGAAACAAAGTGTCACTATCCAAATAATAATCTGATTTTTTCCCCAAAGATTGAAGACGCTGTTTGAAGCTACCGTCTCAGATTATTAAAATGATACATTCCTTAACATTTAAAAAGCTGCCTACAAAGACAGTGCTCCTTTTTATATAAAAATCTGAGTTATGTTAAAAATGAACTGCACAGTATTTTGTTTCTTCTGGCTTTCTATTACAACACAATGGAATCAAACACAACTTATGGGAGAATGACCATTTGTGGTTAGGCAATGAATGGTAGAATTTCAGAGGACTGAGAAGAATTATTAACTCATTGAAATAACGTATTAACTGCAGAAGAGCAGTCTGGAAGAATTCAGATAGCTACCTACAGGCTGAGCAGTTACAAGATACATCCATGCTAAGAAAGCAGTAGATCAGCAACTGAGTTTAACAAGTGACACAGGAACCTGGAGTTAAGAAGAGGAGAACAAAGACCAAGATACAGTTGATAGTCATTGCCTATCACTGCAAATAGTTCATTACTCAGTGACCAAAGAAACCATCATACCTCTCCTGCAAGACATCAAAGGTAACAGATCTCATGAGTAATGTTGCACTAAGTTGCAAGCAGTAGGATTTTGGTAGCGGTTCAGTGGTACGGATCTCCCACTCTGACAGCTGCAACGACACTCAACATCTAAAGGTGTATGGAAAAGGCTGTGCCCTAGATCTCTGTTCTGGCTTTCTCAAAAAAATATTTCCAGTTTAATGTAATAAGGGGCAAACTAAAAGGGGTATTTCCGTCTGGATGCCTGGGAAGAAGAGGATGTGAGAGGGAAGGTTTGACCTTACTTATCACTTGAAATTCTGGGACAGACAGACCCTGCCTTGGAAGCCAGGCTGTCGAAAGAAAGTTAACAAAGGTTTTCAAGGATTACTGAAAGTAGCTAAGGGAAGGTGGCAGATCTAAGCAAGCACTTGAGTTTGATAAAAGAAAGGTATTTACATACGATAGGCACAGGACAGACATTCCAGATTAAGAGGACTGGCTCGAATTCTAAGCTTGTGAAGGAAATAATTTTCCCACAACAAGTCTGGGTTTTCTGAGACATTACATGCTGGAAAAGGAACAGGGCAATCACATGAGAAGGTTACAAAACAAAAATACATCCATGTTGAAAATAAAACCACAGTCTTAGAAAAGACAATATGAAGAGGACTGAAGAGGAATGAAACAGGGCCCCTGACTTCAAAGGGTTTATCCAAAGAGCTGTAGAAAGACGAGAGCAGTACCTACAAAACCTCATTAAATTGACTACGTGAGAGATCTGAGGACTTAGAGCTAGTAAGATTTCAAACCCTGTAGGCATGGATGAGCACACAGTAGGCACTACATACAAATCCCAAGTCAACAAGAAATCAAATGTACAGGGGAATTCTTCTACTGCCCTTTCCTAAGGCACAAACACTGAGTATAGATTGTTGAGGGAAATGCACAGATTTATTTCCACATCTGCCTGTGTTCACTTGAGGTTGGCTTAATCTTAAGCGGTGATGCTGCAATCCACGAAGGTAATCAGAAAGCTGATCATCTTTGGGACTCTGTAAACTCAGACATGAGTAACTACAATCAGTTATCCTGCCAGAAAAATTAAAGGACTTACATAGAACATGTAGATAAGCCTACTGTCCTCATAAGCAGATTTTAAAACTGCTGTTAGAAAAGAAAGATGTGAGGAGCTGTAGACAGAGACGCATGCAGAGGTGAATCCTTTGCAGTTCATACGGGAGCAAAGTGTAACAGAGTGAAGTGTTCATTCCAACAGCAAGCTTTGCTTTCCCTGCTCATTTAACCTGTCTTGGAGTAAAAGTGTGGAACTTCCAAGTAATGGATCCACTAAATGGTAAATAAGAGCCGCACACTAACACGAGCAGGAAAGAAGTCAACCAGCTCTGGATTAAGTAGATGATATATTATCATTAGGAACCAACTGTACTATGGTAAGGACATTTTGTTTCCCTCATTTCTCCCTCTCCCCTAGACCTTGGGGGAAGAACCAGCACACGCTTCTTCACAATAAACTCCACCTCAAGAGCTTTAGCTTCAAGATTTTAAGACTGTTCTAATCTGACACCGTGCTCAAGTTTGGAAATGATATACCAGAAATGAACAGCTAGGGTAGAGCTCGATGAGTTAGCTGGCACTCTCAACATCTCAGAAGTAGAACTGAAGCTCTCAGACTTCTACATAAAAAGTCCTTCTGCTTCACATGGTAAGAATAAAGACATTTTGTAAAGAATAAGACACAATTAAAGGAAATGGTCTGAAGGAAGAGGAAGGAGCATGTCCTTTCAGTCTTATCAGATCTGTCCTATAGAGCAGTAGCCCTTTTAGCCACATCCCCAGTCACCCCTCAGGTCTGTGCAGTAGCATGAAGCAATACATCGCATTGACACTTTGCACGACAGAAAACTTGCTATTTCTTTGCTTGCTAAAGAGCTACTTTCTCTTCACAACTTGTAGGGGTTCTGGCAGTGAGCAGATCCTGCAATGCACTTCATGGATGACAGCTGTCAGTTCAGCATGTCAGGGAAGGAGCAAGGCCATTAGGACAGGCCAGTGCTGGAAGAGATTACCCAGACAGGTTGTTCAGTCTCCAACCTTGGAGGGTTTCAAGACCAGACATGAGAATGCCCTGATGAACCTGAGCTGATCTAACAGATGACACTGCTCTGAGCAAAATATTGAACTAGAAACTGCTCATGTCCCTTTCAAGAAGAATTTTTCTGTGATTCCATAACGAGATACTACCAGCCACCTACAAAGAGAATGAAGTCAAAGAACATGCTATCACCCGGGTTCCCACACATCAGCCATTAACCTCTGCAGCCTTTGCTTCTGCAGTTGAAAGCATACGCTGACATTGCCTCCACCGACGTGCTGGCTGCCTAAAATACCACTGCAGCTGCACAGAGACTGCTCGCTTAGCTCAAAGCTACAACTGCAATTAGTTGTGGCCACAGATCTGACGGTCTGGTCATAGAAATGTGAGAAGCAATTCTAGGATACTGTTGATTTTTTTTTTCTTTTTAATCCATTACAAAATATCAAGTCCTATTTTGGGGTGGTTTAAGATCCAGACACTGTAAGGAAGGGCTTGTGATGTTGGAATGAAGCAAGTTATTGCTTTGCTTTAGCAAAGAAGTTTTCATCAAGAAAAGCAGCAAATGTTTAATAACCTAATATACTGACCTTTTCAATCTCGGACAAATCAGAGACAAAAGTCACCAGCACAGGAAAAAAAATTATACTCTTCCTCCACAGAGAGCTTAGAAGTAAGTTAAGGAAGAAAAGCCATGCACAGAAAAGTGACTTGAAGAAAAGTAAGCAACTCTTTACACAACTGACAAATCCTTCTGCACACACAAGTCTTCCTACTCGGCCCAGGCAGCAGTGAGCAATGCTGAGCATACCTCTCGCTTGTTCGCCCTGGGAAGTAGCAGAGGTTCCCAGACAGCACAGAGAAGTGGTCTGCATACCAGACTCTTGTACAACACAGATATTTAAACAGTGTCTGGAGCAGGGGAAAAAAAACAGTAGCCATCTTCTTGCTTATGATATCATTATTAATTTCTATCAGTTATTGAAGGCTCTCCCTGAAAAAATATTTTTGAAGCTGCTTCTCTGACGCAAACTTTTGATCATTCTTTCATCCTCCTCAGAACACTGGAGAGTGAAACATCAAATATTTAGGACCAAATTGCTCCCTTAGAAACTTGTGTCAAGCATCCCTGAAGCACACAGAACAGGGCACACATCCTATGGCAGAGTTCAACAAACTACAGCTACAGCTTGAAAGATTTCCAGTAAACTCACGTGTCATTCTTTCTGAAGAGGTTCATTTCTATTGCAAAGTGAGAGATTTGGTACTGAAAAAAATTTGTCTGAGCCAATATCCTAGTATTAAGTGAAAATATTGCCAAGTGATGCAGATTTCTTCAGATTTATGCACTTACACACCCAACATTCATGTGACAGAGGGCTACACAAGTGAGTTTTAGGGAATAGACACAGAGCCTGTCAAAGAAGAACCTGAAAAAGTCATCTCTAGATTACCATTAACAAATGTAATGTAACCCTCCTTGCTGCTTTTTTCCTTATCTGTAAGCAGGTGTGCAAGTGAATAGAACAATGCAGGCACAAGACTGCCCCATTCTCCTGCCAGTGTCCAGAGAAATCCAGTAAGGAGGTGGCTTACACACTGGTTACTCACAGCTCCTATTGTCTACCCTCTACTGCCATTAACTCTTCGCTACCGCTTTTCTCAGGAAGTCCTCTATAACAAGTTCCCTTCTTTAAAGCTTTAATTGACTCATTCCAGAGCTTATTTCAACTCAGTAATTTTGGAGGACAATTTAAAACTAAGCTGTTACTTAGTAAATTCACCAGTCATTGTATTGTCTGTGGAAAAACCCCATCACGCTTTACTATTCATTTGCTGTCCGTTGCCATCTCACTCTCAAGCTACAGTGGTCATAGGAATTCTGTAAAGCGAAGCTTCAAGGTTTGATTAGTTTTGAATTTTCATTTAATTATGGGCCAAGAGAAAAAGAGGGAAGATACCTCCCCTACACAGAATAACAAATGCAGGCATCCGAGTTCAGGAATGCAATGTGAGAAGACAAGCCTCCTGGTGGCCACCCATCAGGCAGCCCACACCAAACCCCAGCACAATCTCTTTCTCTTATGGCACAATTAATAAAAAGAGGAAGCCGATGAGGAAAGCGGTGACTGGAAGACTGCAAGAGCAGGAGGAATTATGAACGGAATTTAATGTTGAGTTTAAACAAGTTACTTCTGGGAAAGTAAAAAAAAAAAAAGTCAAGGTTTTCCAGTTATTGTATGTGACTCTACCACTTCCATTTTTATGATAACTGCTGCAGAAAAACCTGCCTGCGGTCTGCTTTGACTTCTTTTTTCTTGTACCGAATATCCTTAAAACCCTGTGATTCAACAAGCCAGCAGCCAGCGAATCCTTTTCAAGCAGGAACTTATCAGATACTAGCTGTTAGCTTAATCACCAGAGAGATCAATTTTTAATTTGGCCACCTTATTTTACACTTCTAATTAAGTAACATTGTGCTTATTAGCTGAACCTAATCATTCCATTTGAGTTAAGTCACGATGTCGTGTCAGAACACAGTGCTGGGTTCTCCGAGTAACCGTGGCTGGGTGTGGTAGCGTACTTTGTTCTGCTTCTGCAAAGAGAAACCCCACATGAAGATGGGGAAAAGAGCTCCAGCTCAAGCCACCAGAGCTTTCAGAAATGCTGGAAAGATGGGTTTAACATCTGTCTAACCGTCACTATCACCAAAGTTCATCAGATTAACTCCTTGCAGACAAGAAGCCAACTCTGGGAGCAGGAAGTTGTTCGGTGGAACTCCTGACGCAATGCAAACTGAAGCAGTTGCAGCTTAGTTTAATACAAACCCTCTTGAGTCCACGTTGACAAATTCTTTAACAAGCCCTGTGGTTACAGGGAAGCTGGTTTCAGTCTGAGTCACTCCTGTTCAAACAGTTTACTGGAAATGGAGGGGAGGGGGAATTTTCAGAGAAGTCATGTGATGGCCAGACAAACCACAACCAGTAAAGGTTCAGTGGAGTCAAAAACAGGTCCCAGCAACAACTGACACAGTGTGCAGATGGCACTCAATCATTTACAAACGAGTCCTGCTGCATCTCAGCATTTCTATGGATTTAACCCTTTTTCAAGTTCGTGTTCTTTCAGAGGCAGCACACAGTTTGGAAAGTAAACAAACAGCAGTGGCCGATAGTAACATAGGCAACTAGAAAATATTTTTACATGGAAATCAGGCTGTAGCAATGCTGCGCAGAAGCAAAGCTCGATGTGTAAATCATTAGTTCTTAAAAATATGCCACTTAATGAATCCAAACACTTACAGCCATTAAGGATTAGATATACAGCAAAGATAATAGTACTTTCTCCTTTTAGCAAGGAGCACCATGATACAGCAAGGACCCACGTGGTGCACATTATCACGAAGGATCTCGAGGGAAGCTGGCATTAAAAGCTTAAATTTCACAAGAAACCTCTATCAGCTTGAAGTGTTTCAGTACAACAGAAAAAAATGATGAGAATACTTCACAAACAGCAGCTACTAAAAGGAAAGTCTCTGCACACGAGTGTGCAGACATGAAACTACAAAACTCTGCCTGCACTGTATTATTACCAATGTGCTGCCCCAGCACTAAGTAGTAGATTCACTTCCCCTAATTGAGAGGCTGGTTTGAGCTGCTGCACTGGAGATACTCCCTGTGGCTAAAAGGGGAGCTCTGATAAAAAAACCAACCTACTTTGCTCTGGAATTTGACTGGAAGAGAGTTAACAGCAGCTGAGATACCGTTCCACACATTTGTGATTTTTAAATACTGCCCTAAGTGTTGACGAATCGGAGCGAGTCGCTCTGCTCCTATGGCACGCTGGGCTCCGCGTTGTGTGGAGCTCCGAGAAAAAAGAGCCCTGCTTGTAAATCACACCCCTTCTCCAGGGCAAAGCTCCTCGATTTTAACAAGAGCAGCCACGAGGCAAGAGAAGCTCTGACGCTCCCTTTGTGTAACTGGGACTAACTCCCTGGTGTGCGCACACTGGGACGCAGGGAAGGAGAAGTGAGTGTTCCTTTAAAATGAGGGGCTTTTTCTGAAGTATGCTAATGGAAAGTACAAGGCAGACTTACAAATCGTCTGCAGGCTAATGAGTTTTCTTAAAACCCAGCTCAAGGAGACAGGTCACTTAGATCTGAGATTTATGACAGAAAATCCATCAATTGAGTCTTTAAATGGTATTTTACTCTGTGTAACTTTGGGGCACTAAACCTTAACACGGTTTAATCCTTTTATGTTCCTTTTTTTCTTCTCCCCCCCTCCTTTTTTTTTTTTTTTTTAAGTGCCAAGCCAGCAAGCACATTCCCCCCCTTCAGATCCTTCAGGCTGGATGTTATATTCATGCTCTATTCTCACCAGAGAAGATCCTCATCTGTTTCTCAAAATTACCATTGTTTTTGAGAAACAGCAGCGACAAGCTTTCTAAACACACACGCACACAAAACGTCAAGGCATTTGGCTTTGCCTCGTAGACACAGAGCAGCTCAGCAGAAGTAGAGGGAGAAGCTATTCTTCAAAGTCTAACACACCCATTTTCTTGCCTTTCAAAAGGGCAGGATGAAGCAAGACCTTTACACTGAAAGAAGGCTCCTGTCATTCGACGTCAAACATTTGCAGGGGTCTCCATGGCATAAGACACTTGTCACAATCCCCCGTGTTTTCTTAAGCATAAGGCTTCAAAACTCAGGAGACTGGGAGAAGCTGATGGAGGTAATAAAAATTGGTATTGAGCAATTTTAGAAATAGATACCACGAACTGCTCATGAACAGCAATTACAGAACAAAGAGTGATAAGCTACACCGAAGACTGGGATTTACTCAGGGTCATAGGAAAAGGCAGGCCTGTCTCCCACAGACATCTAGCAAAAACATGACTGAAGCCAAAAGCAAAAAGGAAGTCATATTAGCAAATGGAAAAAACTGAATTGTCAGTTTTATGAGCGCAATGCAATTTAATCAGATTGTCAAAGCCTCATGTTAAAAGAGTTTTACAGAAACCAAACCACAAGTGGAATTTAAAAAGATTTTTTTTTTTCCTGGCCATCCATCCACAAAACAACATGCTTCAATCCAAATTCGATTGCCAAGAAAGTAAAATCAAAAGTACTGGTAAATAACACCATAATTTTTCTTAATTAATTACGCTACGCCTTTCATTTACTAAGGGCAGTCAATACAGCGAGCTATATTTTGGCCTGTCCTGACAAAATGCTCTCTAGCAAAAAATTTCTTCCCAAGAATCTTACTGTGCGTTCTGGAAACCAGCTCTGGCTGCTCCCACAACTGTACACGCATATAATTTGCTGGGAGAGTTTCAGTAAACACAGAGAGCATTTCAGCTCTCCAGCCATGTAATTTTTTTTTTTTTTAACGCAACTTTTTATCCTGTATAGGAGTACTTTGAAAAGCAAAGACTGATGATAGAGTATAGAACAAAGCAGTTCCCCCCCCCCCCCCACTGCATCTTTAAAAAAATAGAAGAATTTACTATTTATAAGAGCAGAAAAACCCTTTGGAACTTTCTAGCAGGGGGAGGCTCTCAGGAAACACAGGCTTTTCTGTTAGAGTTACTAGATTGCACTCAGTATTTCCAGACAAACCACTTACTTTCATGGAAAAGCTTCATCCATTTTTTAAAAGAAGGAGAAACAAAAGTATAAGTATATATTTACATCCAAAAAATACCCTGGCAGAACAGTTTAAAGACATCAGTGCATGGTAAATAGCATCTGATGGTTTTTTAGTAGCAGTCTCATAACTCGTTTCAACTTACTGGCAGGCAAAACAGGGCAAGAAGGAAAACTACAGAAGAGAAATTCAGTGACAAGTCATTTGAGGAAAAAAAAAAAAAGTTTAGTTTCTTCTAATACACTATCAATGACTTGCAAAGAGGATGCAAAGCATGACCCAAATGAAAAATTATCTATGATATCTGACTGATGTAACTATGCTGTAACACAAGCAGTATTAAATCCACCAAGAAAATAAATCACAAGAGCCACAAAAAGGGATTCAGAGCAGTTTGGGTGCATTTTCACATCAGGAAAAATGTGTTTCCTCAGGCTGAGGAATGGGTCATGCACTGGCCCCTGAGGGCGTTAGTGGCAAGGCAGGGAAATGTCATCTGAAGGGGATGAGTGGACTGAAAATCGTCTCCTGACCCTGGGAAGCTTTAAATACAGCTGTAGTAACCATGACTGTGGAAGCAACTCCTCTGTCAGTGGCTTGTTAGCTCACTCTCTCCCTACCTTTACTGTGCTGTTCTTAAAAGTCAAAATAAGTGCAGTGTTTGCAGCAAATACCTTGGCTGCACTGTCGTATATGCTTCAACAAGCTGCATTCTTGTCCTCCCATCACCAGAGGTATCTCTACCCCGTGGAGGATCTTTTTCCATCCCTGGGAAGTCCCTTGTGAACTCACACCAACTGATTTTTGGCCCCTTCCCATTTCATTGGAATGGTTATTTACTCCATCCAGTTGTTCTGCATTTTATTAATTCTGTTGTTTTGCACTGTTCTTACTTGTGCAGTCTCTGCATGTTCCAGCATCTCCTCAAATTCCTGGTATTCCTCATCATCAGGTTCAGCACCAGAGAGTCGGGCCGCCCTCGCCATAAAATATGGAGGCAGCTCTCCAATGGCTGTGCCAGCACCCTGGGAAAAGAATAATTCTGATTTATTTTTGTGTTTATTCTTAAATAGGAAGCATGTGATTCGCACAGTCCCGTGGACACTTCAGACAATTAGAAGTGAGGAGACCAGCTGCTTTGAGAAGTTTTGCTTTTATCCACCAGGTGAAGCATTTCCCGATTGCAAACCTAACACTGTTCCTTTGAAACCCCACATTCCCCTTTCAAAAAAAAAAAAAAAAAAAAAAAATCCAGCTTCTCTCAGTGCAGAGAGCTGCAAGTCAGTGGCTCCTAAGCTGTGATCTGCAAGGTCAAAGAGACGTGATCTGCGCATCCCTGGGGCCCTGCCGGGTGGCGTGTTGCCCAGCTCCGGCAGAGCTCCGCAGCCGGTGGCCAGCTGCGCCTGGTGCGGTGGGGAGGCTGGAGCAGAGCCGGCCAGGCCGGGGGCCCTGCTATCCCACACCATCCCTGACTCAGCACGGCGCTGCCATCTCACCCCACCGCATGATGCCAGACACATTTGCTGGCATGTGACAGCCCGTGCTCCTGAGCAGCCTTCAGAATAATCTGGGAACTCCTCCCGGGTGCCGTCACGCCGTTTGCTTGTTTGGTCATGAGACTTTGTGCAAGCGTTTGTTAGAAAACAGGCTCGAGTTTTACTAAAGCTATGAGCAAGGAAATAAGGTTAAGCAAAGCTTGATGTCGAGTATTCTCCCTCCTCTAGATGGAATAAAGAAAGCCAAGGGAACCTGAGATGAAAGCATGGTTGCTTTCTCACCACAGGAAAATTATATTTGTTTTCTCAGGACATCAAATGACTCATTTAGATCTTGTGGGTAAATGCAACTTTAGCTTAACCAAGGAAAAAAAAAAAAAAGAGGAGAAAAGAGAGACAGCTCAGATTGAACATATGGATAAACAGAGGCTAATGAAACAGGAACTTGGACTAAACTCAGAATGGTTTAAATATAGGACAGGTAATAGCACAATAGTTGGGCAACACACTGGAAACTGCTAAAACTTAGCGACATGCAGATGGCTTTTCTCTCTTAGGGTCAGTAAGGAGTAACAAATGCTCTTCTATTCCTTTGAAGCAACGTGAAAGCTTTTCAATTTCCTTTGTTCCTGCTCTATATGCAGCTGCAAGTGAGGGAGAATTCCAGCTGCTGCAGCTATTCCAAATCAACAGGTTGTGGCTTTAAATACCACTGCTCTCTGCAGTTACCCAAACTGTTAAATTCTCAGTTTGAGCATATTAAGTGCACAGCCTCACATGTTTATGCCCTTGTTTTCCACAGCAGAAAAATTCAAACAAGTGTAACAAGCTGAACTTCATTAATCTGCCTATTTCTGGCACAAAGGAAGATAAGCCTGAAAACAGTAGCAACAACGTTTCAGAAAAACTAACTTGAGGTTATGTTCTCAGGGTGATGCAAGAACAAAAAGTCACATTGCTCCTCCAGACTCTGCCAATTTGCTTTGGCTTCATTTTGTTCACTGAGGAAGAGGTTTGCATGCGTGTACTGGACATGAACTTTCTTTAAATTGGATAAGTCACATGCTCATTCTTACAAAACATTTCAGGAGTGCAACAAAAATCATATGATTCCATGTCTGCTGGAGGTAGGTTCCTTAAGTGCATTGAAAAAAAAAAAAAAAAGGGAGAAAAAAGCAATTAAGGGATTGAAACCAGTAACTATTTAACTGCTTTTTGTAACATCAGCTTGTCCGTTTTCACCATTTAACTCCAAATGCCAGTTTTACGCGGAGATTCCTTGGACTAAGAATAAATTGGAAAGGCAAATGCTAATCAAAATTCTTTTACACAAATACGTTCAGAAAAGGAAAATGGGAAACTACTCCACTAGAAAGAGTCTTTTAAACATAATTTATCCTGGTCAGGACACAGGCTGCCTGTTCTGCTAATCCTGAGCAATTAAACATTTTTATTCTTTCCCCTTTTTTCTTGTAAAAAACCAAGAAAAGCTGCAAGACATTAAAAATGTAGGGCACTATTGAATTCCTGTCCCTGTGGGATGGAAGGCTGGGAAAACTGGCATACACCTAGCAGATTGTTTTTGAGAGTCCTTCTGCAGGACAGGACTGGTGGAGACAACTTTTAAAGTGATTGAAAAAAAACATCACTTCCATTTCACCTCATAATTCCTTATATACAGTGATATGTAATCCTCATAATACTCATTATTAGCAAAAATGGCTATCACTGACATGCAGGGGACTAGTAAATGATGTTAATCTCTGGAAAAAAAACCCTGCCCCTGGTTTAAATTGGCTGAAACAGCCGCTGATGTTTTTGTGATCTGAATCAAATCCCTCGTGCAGATAAATCCCCGCATTCAAACCTTGCAGGGTACTTAGTCTGGGAAGCTTTATAGTCAGAGGTCTGCAAAGTCCCCACTGGGACTGACCTGCTTTCAACATTTCATGTGAAAACTTATATTGCTACCACCCTCCTGCTTCCCTCCAACTAACCAAGGAGATTGGCCAGATTTCACGTTGGAGCCTTTCAACATAATTTCACTTTACACGTCGAAAGGAAACAGGCTGTTGGTGTTGTTACACCTATTCTGCCAGGGGTTCTGTGTGCTGCATTAGGAGCACATCTGTGTACCTCTAATAATTCTTTTTCTTTTGCATTTATCAGAACCTCAGATTTTAGATCTGATTAGAAGTTGCTGACTCCATAAAGAAAGATATTTTGTGAGCTCATTCAGTCATACCCAGATTAGGAATTAATTTTTATATTCCAGATTTCTGTTTAAAAGCAGAAAATTAATGAAATTCTTTTTTTTTTTTTAAGCTAGGGTTTTGATTTGCAAAAAACAGCCCTTTCACTTCCTGCAAGTCACTGTCACTTTCCTGTTAAATGGACATTTGGTTTAAGAGTGACAGAATCAAAAATAAGTTTCTTCAACAGCTTCCATAAAAAGTGAACTGGAATTAGGACAAAAGAAACATACTGGGAAGAAGCAGCAGCAACTGCCAACTTGATTTGGCTTACAGGAAATTAGCAAGCAATGTTTATGTACTCATGAAACATTCCAAGAAAGCATAACATTACACTAGACACCACTGGTAGACAGAGGATGCTCCCAAGAGAAAAATCTAGTGGAGACAGAGCTCAGTGAAAAGATAGCTGACTGAATTTGAAGGTGAGAAGAAAGAGAGGGGGGTTACAAAAATGGGATACAAATGCTGCAGCTCAGTCCTGTTCTCATGTCCTCCCCCAGCCTGAACCACAACATGCAGCTCCAACAAAGACACTGGAGGTACCAGTTGTTCCCTCTCACAGCTGCTCAAAAGGATACGAGCTTTCAATGCTTGCAACTCTATTAACTCATTTCTAAATGACTTAATTCTCATCACAGTTCAGTTATTTTACATGCTGAAGGTTAAGCAATGGCTGTTTACCCTGAGCTACATTTTTATTTTGCAACCCTAGAAACTTAATTGTAAATGCCATTTTTATTACTTCAGTCACCATTAAACAAATGGAGGGGGATGAGGAAGAAAATAAAAAGAAATCTTATATTCATGGTCTTACAAGTACTTGTATGTTTAGTTACTTATCAAGTATACAGGAAATTCTGTTCTCTCATTAGAAAGAGTGAAATTTAAGATGCACTTTCCTTCTTGAGAGGGCTGCAAGTCCACTTTTTCTGGTACTATTTTGACTTTGCTACTGCTACACGTTACTGCAGGCTGTAATGTGTCCAAGTTAAGTGGAATTTTTGTAACAGTTGCTGATAATTTTGAAAGTTGTAGTGATCAAAGTTGCCTTAGTGTATCTTTCCATATCATTGGATGGAATACAAGGGCAGACATCAGATATAGCGTGCATTTTCAGAATTTCCTATGTTTGAATTGGATAACCAAGAATTAAATAATTAAATCATCAGAAGCCAGTATCAAAATAAAGTCAATTTTGGGCGTGGTTCACAGCAGATGCATCTGTAAACTGCAATTCAAAATAATCTACATGTAATCAAAATAAAATGTCTTAGCTGTCCAAAATCCTCAAAAAAAAAAAAATCTAACCTCTAGAAAAAGCTGCAGAGGGAAAAAAAAAAAATTCAAAAAGAAAAACAGAAAGGAAATTCCAATGACAGCGTTTCCTAAGACCCTGATCCCTGATTCAACTTAAAGTTAACCTGCTTTTCCTGTTTGAAGTGAAAAGTTTGCCATGATGGAAACAGGCAGAAAAACAGAAATGAAATGCATAAAAACGTGCAACATAACACTCTCTTATTGAATCCAACCTATTGATGCAACCCAGGAACACATTTCAGCTATGATAGTAGGGCCCGAGTCCTTCATATCAGTAACTGCAACTACATTCAAGTTACAGGCCCAAAAGTTTTGGAATTATTTATTGCTTCACTGCATGCAGGGTAAGACCTGACAGCTGCCAGGTCATTTGGGATGCAGGTAGCCTTCCTGAAACTTACCTTTCACATCAACTGCTCTGAAGCACCTGAGCGTTTTCTGCTTGAGAAAAGGAATCCACACTGTAGTGGATAAAAGTTAGTCCAGTAATAACCTATAACTTCTTTTTAAAGGACATTAAAGTGGCTAGAAAGTTCACCAGGAAGGCCTCTATGCACACTGCAAATTAACATGTTACTGTCAGCAGCGTAAGCCATCGGTATTTTGCTAATTCAGGAGTTTTTCTGTATTGTCCAGATACAGAATTAAGTACATAAATTAAAATTGCTTAAAGTTTCATAAAAGAAACCTTACCCACATGCAGGCCTCCAGCCTGACTTTTGAGATGATAGCCCATAAAGAGATGGCTCCTTCAGGTGTCTCCTCCTCAGGGCAGATAATTTGATCTGGGTAAGGAGGCTCAGGAAAATTAACCGAGTTACATTCATAGGCAGCGAGAGTAACTGATGCTATGTGTGGACCCTGAAAAAAACCACAAAAGATTTCACATGCATTTTATGTTAGTTATAAGGTTAATTTTACCCCCACCTTTGTCCCTGATGCAAGAAGTCTAGGCTAAAACGTCAGTGTTTTGCACTTTGGACATTAATAATGTAAAATGTTGGGGCTTTTTGCTTAGACCATCTGAAGTGCAATGTTGAGTTATTAACAATCTTTCAAAAAAAAATTAAAAAAAAATCCTCAAATCCTTCTTGTGATCTGCTAAAGAATTTTTAAGGAGCCTTCCAGGTTTTGCCATGACATCGTAGAGTAGTTTGAGGTTGCCAAGGAGAAGTAAGAATCCTTACTAGCTAAAACTGGGAAAACTTTCAAAACTTTAAAGCGTTCTCAATGTATTCATAGCCTACAGCTTTATTAGAGCAGGTGTTTTCCTCACTGTTGCTTTTAGAGGATGAAGGCTTTTAAATTCTATGTTAAATTTTGTTTTAACAACTAGGACTTTGTGACATCTTATAGTGGATCTTCTTAACTTTTAGATCTTCCTCCAAAATCCAGTTCCTTAAGTTGCATCAGTTTTTTTTCTTCATGGCCTTACTGCTGTTTGCTAAAAAGAGTTTGAAATACCATTCAAAAATTAAATGTTATTTAAATGCTATGTAATAGGATTACTTATAGTCTCTGTCTCACATTAAAAGATTTTTTTTTGGACAGACCTCCAAATAAAACTAGCATAAAAAACTACTTGGGAATTGAACTTCTACACACTTCTAAATACCTGAAAGAACTGCCATTATTTTAATACAAAAGAAGTGAGAAGCAATTCAAATAGTCTACGGCCTGAACACTAGAGGTTGTAGATGAAAAAAGAAATCACTTAGCAAAAGGTCAGGGAAACATTGTCCAGAGAAGAAGAAAAAAACAAACCAAAACAAAAGGTACTGAGTTAAACTAAGGTCCTTTCAGAAAAATCACAGATTTAAATAAATTTTAAAAGTTTAGCTACACAAACCTCGACTTCTGCTATTAATTATTTGATGGGTTCTAACATCGTGTTGGGAAACATATCATCAACAATTTTCTTCTACACTTTTTCCTTTAAATGAGTCATGTTTTATTAGACCAAGAAGGGAGCCTGACAGCCCCCACCCAAATCAAAGCTGAATTTATTAGAGAATAATGAAGGAAAATGTGATAGACCTCAGCACCATTCCCCTACACAGGGCTCCCAAAGCTCACTTTGAAATGCAAGAGCCAGAGTTATATTCAGAGGACCCTGCAGGCATTATTTGCACATTAAAGGGTGAAATTCCACAGCAGGTCTCACACAAATGGTGAAGCTCCTCCATTGCTTTTTTCTAGACTTTAGTTGGGTTCACTCATGTCAACATTTTAGGTCTCACTGTAAAGACCAGAGCACTGGACTTAAACAGTTCCACTGATACTGTAATATTTTTAGTGGCACTGAAATATGAATGTAGGAAAACAAACAAACAAAAAAAGATATTCCAGCTCTAGTTTTCTGTATGACAGCTGTCACCACAGTTTTCATATGTAAGCAATTAAAAATAAACCATTTTTCTGGCATGCAATTGGTAAAAGAAGAGCTGCTCTGATACCAAGCAAATTCTTTTATTTATTCCTTGTTACTTTACAGGAGACTAATTCAAAGTGCTTTGGCATACTATGGATTATATGATACATAGATGCAGCCTGCTGAGATAAATGAGGCAGAGTCTTTCTTGCACTAATAATAATAATAATAATAAAAAAAGGGCCTTTTAAAGCAAAACTGTAAGAACAGGGGATCCAGGAATTGATACACAAGAGTGATTTTTATCTGAAGGGAGAATAAAGAATGGATGGCTGAATCTATGACTAATAATGGATATTATATCAACATTGCTATAGGCCCCAGTGGCAATAAACCTCTTTTTGGTACTGGTAGAAAGATCATCCCTGTCCCCAGCAGCTTTGTAGCTAAACAAATAACATCTCTCTATTTTACTCATCAAGGACAGATGCAGAGAGATGAAACTTCCCTAAAATTATAAAGTACATTTATGGCAAACCTGGGAACCTCTTTCTCCATGGGTACTTTGAAATTTAGGGAATTTAATCCCCTCTCCAGCCCAACAGCTACCTTAGGACAAAAAAGAGCTCAAGTTATCTTCCTTAAATGAATGGCTTTCACCTGCAGAAATTTGGAAAAAAAAAAGCCCACTCTCTTGAATAACAAATTTGCAGGGAGGAAATCCCCACGTACTTGAGTCGTAAATGACCACTTTCTACCTTCCCTTGAGAGTAAACGTTGGTCGTTGCCAGGGCACTGAGATACGGGGCGCGAATCAAGAAGTATGGGTTTTGGTTCCGTAAAAATTTGGAAGACACACCACACTGCAGCGTAGCTACAGCCAGCTGTGCTGGGAGACTGTTGGTTTCAGTTTTATAATAGTAAGAAACAAATTTTATCACTCCTACAGTGAGGCCCCCCACCCCCGCTGAAGGTTTCAGTGATGGCATCACCAGCATTTCTTCTCCAACCACACACAGGGTGTGTAAAGGAGACCGTACAAGCTCAGGAGAGTGAGCAATGACAAAATGCCTAACTGGAGACTGCTGGAGGAGCTCCTTGCTGTGAGCAGCTTCTCTCAACAGAGCTGCCATGCTTGAAATGGCTTAATGGTTTGAAAATGTTGCCTCCTGTTAAGGGAGCTCTCCCAGTCTCAACAAATGTCTGCAAAAGGAAAAACTTTACAAGAAGTAGCCAATGGAAAAAAAAAGGCATTTCAAAAAGCAGCCGTAAATGGCCAACAAGTCACCTGAAGACTAAGCCAATTGAATATAATTCTTCCACTGCAATGTAAACAATTCTATAACGGAAAAAAAGTTGGAGTTCTGAAACCCACAGAAGCCACATTTTAACTGGAATATGAAATAAAGCATAAACGGTTCATTTAGAGTGATGAAGTGTGGAGTACTGGAACTCAGAGCGAGCCAAAGGAAAGCAGAACAATCCTGTGTCCTTCTCTGGCAGTGGAGCACCGCTGCCCTGCACTCGGACGGACACCGGCTCAGCTCTGCGGACCGCGAGCAACATCTCTGACATCTGCTTTTGTTCTAGCTCAGCTCTGAAAGCTCACATAGAGCATTCTACTTTCACAAAGCCCTGGTTACCAAGCACCTCTAAACAATGGTTGGCTAAACAGGCCCATGGTTGCAATGGGGGTGGGTGGGGAGGAAGAGTAGGAGGGTTGTTGCATGTTTCATAAGAGAGCTGCCATTTTGCTTTATATTTAGCAATAGTGGTGGTTTAACTCTGAATGGAACAGGGAAGCAACTTCAAATGGGTTTTAGGTGCCACCTTTGGCAAATCCCAGTCACCATACACTCAGAGGTTTTTCTTCCTGTGCCAGAAGGATTAATGCTCATACACATTTTTAATCCTTTTCACAAAGGAGACCTCCTCCACCCTCTCCTCCACCTCTCCACATGGGGCCACAGTAAATTCTCAGAGTGTTTAGCCTCTCTGCAATAGCTTAGTTTATTTCAACACTTCAGGGAAACCTCTAAGATAGCCCTTCTTTGACTCTAACTGCAGCTCTACCTTTGGAAAAGGGCATTTGCAAAACTACTTTGAACCCTGTCATACCAGACAACAAATACCAACCCAGGAGGTGCAGCAGACACGCTGCTTGCCAAACCAGGAAGAGTCACTGAAATTCAAGGCATGTAAGATCCTGAACACCAACCGTCTTTCCCTCACCCTTTTCACTGACATTTTATTTTCTCCTTTTAAATTGCAAAGGCACTAACAAGGGCAACCAGAGAATAAATTGAGAAATGTTCTGCTGACTCGGGTGAGAAACATTCGCTCGCCACTACCGACGACCAGAAGGAGCCTGTGGTTAGGCTGGAACGCGATTTGTAGAAATATCTGTACAATTTACAAATCAAACAAGACAAGATCTGGTCATCAAGATCAACTCAACATAAATCTATTTTTTAGGAATGGTAATTTAGGGGAGTTTGGAAATCCCTATCTACACAACCCTAATGTCTCCTGGAAGGTAACCTCGAACTCTTGAACTCACAGGCCTTCCAGAGAAGTTTTAGCTCAGTGATGGAAGGTGCCCCAGTGAGAACAGACACTGCTAATCCTTAGAAATAAATTTCTTTAAATGTTGTATTATGAAATTTCTAGAAAGTAGAATCTTTTTATGTATAAATTATGCTTGGAAATTCATCAGTCCAAGTAGAAGTCACATGTAAAAAAAAAAATCAAGTTAAAATCCTTAAAAACATGCGGATCAGTATAATTCTTACAACAGAAAATCTTTACCATAAGGAAAACTGACTGCATATCCAATTAAAAAGTAATCATTATTTTCACATTATCAATCATTCTGTGCACCTAGACTGTGAGCACAATTAAAGCTATGAACTAACTCCATAACATGTTGGTTTCTCACTGAACAGACATCCTGAAGTGATACGAGCACAAAAACAACTACATCTAATTTTAACCTTTTATTTTTGGGGAAGATATAATTTTAGGCTGCCTCTAATTTAGAAACATTTCACAAAGAAAAGTGATATGTCTGCCAGTAAGAAAAAATATTACACTGAACTCATTGCTGAACTTAATGCACTAAAAATCTGTTTTCCTCCATGGATACGCTGCTTGTCGTCCTCGGTTCAAGACTCAGCCCTTCCACAGGGGGGAAACATGTCATGCTATATTTGATTAAGATAAATTGGAAAAACAAAAGCTTGCTTCTCATGGGAAACATCCTGCAAGCATTGCCTCAGGCTGCGACTCATCTCATACTTATCCATGAAGTCATTACACCTCTCAAGAAAGTAACACCACGTTACAGCATCTTTTTATCTTCAAGAGCAGTGGACAACTACCCACAAAGACAAATGCTCTGTGATTAAGAGGGAAAAGCTTGATCTGGAGGTGACTTGTAAATCTATCAATCCAGTCTGTCTGTCTGTGTTACAAGATTAAAATGTCTTGTGATTTTATATGATGTCTGGTATGCAGTGCTGGCTGTAAAATGGGGCTCAGAATGAAGAAGGATCCTGTACCTAGAGCATCCTCAAGTGCCACAAACACCCATCAGGCACTCTGGGCTAGTTTTAGCAGACTGTCACAGCATTTCAGGCGAGGTATGAACTGTACAGTCATGTGTCTGTTAGCAAGTTTCTATTTCCACTTCAGTCAAGCCTTGCCCCACAGTGCAGAGCTGATGGAAATTCCAAACACCGAGCCGCAAGCTCTGAGTATGACTGAACGAGAGCCACTGAGGGAGCCGGCACGTGGCATGCGGAACAGGGCCACGCTGCTACTTTGAGGTGTAACATGAAAAGCAGACGTTTTGTGAGGCTGTGCCCACGCTACTTGCCGTAGGAGCAAACAGTGTGATGTCAGGGAAAGCCACAACTGGAAGAACCCAAGTTTATGCTCTGGTACTAAGAGAAGACAAAAATAATTTGTAAGCATTCTCTTCTTACCCTTCCCTAGCAATCCACTTACTATTTCTGAAAAATCAATCACAGCATCTATTTGAATTGACACTAGTAGTGATGATTTGCTTTAATATCTCCAATTAGAGATAATATTGCACTTATCATTATTTCCAGCCTGTTTGAGGAAGCAGTGACATTAAAAGTACAAAGTTCAGGCGGTGCATTAAAAAAAAAAAAAAAGAGACCCAAAAGAGCAGAAACTCCAAGGGAGAAAAATGAGGAAAAAGGATAATGTGACCTCCCAGCGGAGCTATGAGACAGACAGTGACAAGGAAGTCAAGAGCAGATAATGAAAACAAGGTGTCAGCATCTAAAAGGTAAAGTCCATCAACCTTCAAATGGAAGAAAAGAGCATAGCAATCATCTTAGAAACTCCTCAGCCTGGTGCAAGTTCCAATCACTACAGCTGGCCAAGATGCTCAATACAGCTTAAATATTAATATACCACCAATATTTTGTGGACTTCTGAACAGTTGAAGGTAGCTACTCCCACACAGATGGGCATGCTTCACATTAGCTGTTTATTGCCACAGTTCCAGCTTTAGATAAACCATCCAGACTGTGCCATAGGCCCCTTCCAGCAGCTCTGGAAGCCATACACGGAGCTCGCTGTCACACCATTTCGGGCTCTGACTCATGAGGTCCAGCAGTTCACAGTGGAGCAATAGGAGAGGTTATTGCTTCCAGCTGTTCCACCAGCCCCTATGCCAGAGGTTACCACCCTCGGAGCAGGACAGTGGGACCAGCAGCGTCTGCTTGACAGTTGCCAGGCTTGCCCCCAGCAAAACTTAAACCACCATCAGCTTCAGCTCATGTCAGCGCACCAGACTGGGGGCTTGGGGCTCAGCTCACAACCTCCCCCACTGAGCTGCAGCAGATGAAGGGATTGTTCCTCTATGGCATAATCTAAACCAGAAGCACTGGTTTTATTCTCTGCAGGTATCTGTTGGTGTCTGACACCTACAACACCGGTGGGTGCACTTGGAGGGACTAAGACTCTAAATGAACGTTTTTCTCCTTGAAAATACCACTTTTAATCTCAGATGTTTTAAATGCAAACAAGCCACCGGAATATTTAAGAAACACCCAGATTACACGACTCATCTGGCAACAGTGTCCAGTTTAATTCATTGGGCCTTTCCAGGTCGTTAGTGCATTATTATCATCAATGCTGAAGTTTCAAGTAGAACAGAGCCCACGTGAGCTGTAAGCAGGAGCTCCTGTCAAGAGCCAATTAGCAAAAGTAATTTTTTTTTTTTTTATAAGGTATATGTTGATTCAAGTATTCCAGGATGTTTCAGTGCATTGTAGAAAGCTTAGGACAGCAAGAGGAAGTAGATTTAAAAGGCATGAAGGAAGCAAGTGAGAGAATAAATGTCACAAACAACCCTCACACAAACAGGATCCATTTCAACTTATTTTAGAATTAATTCCTGTCTACTGCATCCACCATGTTTTTCTATTTGAACTACCTTAACAAGTCAACAGCAGCAATCCGAGCACAGATATTAGACAGAAGTATTTTTAATTTCATTTGGTTTAGGCTTACAAGTTGACATGTGAATTGAAGAACAGTATGGGCTGGAAGTGAACACCTCACTTAAAAATAATTCAGTGCTGGGAAGGGGAGCAGTGCTCTGCCTTTCCACCTGGCTCAGGTAGCTCAGCTTTTCTCTCTCACTTTTTTGTACACAGAACCCAGTTTTCTGTGTTACTCACACTAGTTTTGAACAATACATAAAGAAAGTGCAAAACTTCTCCGAAAGCTTAAAGTCACTATGAAAATACTCCTATATTAAAGTCACAAGTAAATAGAGCCAAAAAATGAGACTAAGCTCTGTGGATTTTCAAATTATTCTGTCTACTTCATAAAAGCAGAGTAAACCTTGTTTTGTGAGCTTTTATTTTCAGAAGCACTTCAGTAATCTTATCGTGAGTCTCCTTACAAGCTCAGCTCCTGGAACCAGATAAGTAAAAGGAATTAAGTTTGATTTTTAAAAGTTTTCAGCAGTCCTGGCAGTAAAAGGTTCCTTTGTGGGGTTTTTTTTGTTTTTGTTGTTTTGGGGTTTTTTTTGTTTGTTGGTTTGGTTTTTTTTTTTTTTTTAATTATTTGCACCAACAACTTTAAAAAGAAAAGTTAGTGAGCTTATTATTTCACAAGGTATCTGGGTTTTAAATCTTTAGATTCTAACCTAAACCAGTTCAGATAGGGCCAAAAGACGACTCATTTCAGCTTCGGACTACCACACTTTCAGGAGGCTAGCCCACCAAAGCCAAACCCTGGAACCAATTCAGTACAAAAGCGAGACATTGAACCCTCAAGCTCAGATAAACTCGAACTGGCTCTAAAGCCAGCACTGCCAGTAAGGACACCACTGTCTTTCCAGTTCACTTCTCTTTAAAGGCAGTTTTCTGTTCTTTTTCACAGCCTGAAATTATTGCCGTGCTCTCTTCCACTCTGCTACAGAACATCCCAGGAAGAATTAAGTGACAAACCAACATATTACAGTTCTGAAAATACTCGAACTCTCATGTGACCTCCGCACACAAAACATTCCTATTGTACCTCATGTTTCCTGTTTGTGCTAATCCACAACCGGGCCACCAGTGAAAACCTTTTCAGCAGTTGCTCCACTTGGCTCTATCAGCAAGCCAGCAGAGATCCATATTGAAGAAACAAAAACACAAACAAATGCAAACAGCCAAAGCTCGCTCTGCACTTTTGACCTGTAAGGAATTCGTTTCCATTCATCCCCCACCACCACAGATTGTAACAGACCATACACAGAAGGGACTTTTATCAGCCACTTCTCACACAAGGCTTTTTGATAGCCATTAATTCTAAGCTGATTCTGTTTGCTTCCGCTGCATCTTTTGCAATCCGTTTGCCAGAGCTGAAGTGAAATCACGAGGCCATGCATTGGGAGAAGATGGCAATGGCAGCGCAGTCCCAGCTGAGCATCCCACCCGCTGCCCACCCGCAGGTCGGTCATTTCATTCCACCCTGGCAAACCAGACCTCTCCAAGATGTACACACACAAGAAATGCTGATGAGTTACCCCCAGTCATCTTCTTTTGGTAATTAGGTGATTCATGCCAGTTGTGCTTTAATATAATAGAAAATATACTTTAACAGAATAGAAAACATCTCAGGACCGACAAAGAAAAAAAAGCTGTGTACTGCTAAAAGCAGTATTTGGAGTCATTAATCATAATAGTTTTATTTCCTACAGAACCACGTCATGATTACTATTTTTAAAGTGTTGTTTTTAAGGAATTGAGAAAAATCTTTAATGGACTTTGGGAAAATAAGCCAGCAGACTTGTTTTGAAAGTGTCAGAATAAAAAGGATTCTTGGAAGAGCGGCCCACTTCCCTATTTCTGTGCTGAAGGTCTGCTCCGTGCCAGCCCTTAGCTCAGTGCCAATTTGCAGCACGAGAATTGTTTCCCAAAAAAGCAAATTTTTTCTTTAGTGGTGGCTACAACTAAGGAAGCAGCATTAAATTAAGAACCAATACAGAGGACAACATTTAGAACCTTTAAAATATACGGAAAATTCTTGGATCACAGAGACAGAAATAAAAAGCCTATTATCAAGCTAACAAAACTGACCTCTCCCTCCTGCTCTGAGATGCATAAGGCAATAATGTTCCGGGTGACCAATACAATCCATATCAGATGTGAACTGATATTAACCAGGGGTAGAAACATCTCCTCCCCCACCACCACTGAGACTGCTTTAGACTGTAAGCTCTACTTTAAGCAAACTGCTCCTGAGTAATCTCATCCCAGCTAACCCCAGGATCTCTGCTGCCACTCAAATTCACGCTGCTCCAGAAAGCAGCTGGTGAAAGATGTTCTGAAGAATCCAGACAAATGACAGTTTTCAACCCTGGAAAAACAGCTCCCCAGGCACGGGAATGCAAACACCCCGAGTCCTTCATACGCTGCAACTATTGCGTAACTGCCGCGGTGCTCTGCCTGGCTGTGCTTACCAACAGCCTGATCTGGAAACAGTTGTCCGCAGTAAGCGGAGGGCTGTATTTAAAGAAGATGCACCTGTGTCACAGCTGAAGAATTTCAGGCACAAGGGCTGAACAGGTGCCCACATGCCAGCAATTCCTGCCCGTGGGCCCTTCGTGGCAGAGACAATAGCGCGAGCCTTGACAAGAGCTCGGCGGCACATGGGTGGGCCCGAGAGCATTGTTCTCTAGGCATGTAATTGCATTCCCAACAATCTCTCTGTACATACTGATTTTAAATGAGCAATTAATTAAAAGCAATTTTAAAACACTTACTGAGTCTATTCTCTACTGCCAGCAAATCCAGGCACCAAAGCAGAAAAGGATTTGCTGCTTTGAAACTTTTGTTTTCTTCAAATCCATAGGAGAATAATTTTACAATCACAAATAAATGTAATTAGAGTATATGGAACATGAAAAGTAGATATACACTAACATAAAAGTTCATATAGCAATTTCCCCATTAACCTATTGTATTTCTACTTTCAGAGGCAACTGCTTCACAACTAACAAAGCAAATTAGTTTAAAACGCCTCCTTTAAAAAGCTGGAGAACCTAACTGTGTTGTTTCCAGATGTGTGAAATCAAAAGTATTATTCTAATTCACCCTTAAAAGTTGTACCAACAGTTTTAAGTTCATACTGTGTTCCTTTTCACACAAGGTTTAGGCTCAAACTGAGGAGGTATTAAAGAGTGTATGACTCCACTGATAGGATATTACTTATAGATGTTGCTGATCGAGCTGTATTGACAAGAATATTAACAGTTCAGGTACTTAAAATGGCAACGCACTGTCAGGGCAATAAACATCTGGGTTTTTACACTCCCACTGCCATCTAGTGGCTACACAGCCAGGCACATTCCACCAAATCGCCAACCATGCCGTGTTCAGACAAGCCTTCCGTGCCGAGAGTGCAGTTGTCCTTAATTCACACTAAATTAGTCCAGTCACTAAAGTTTGCAGGGGAGAAAAGAGGACATTAATCTTTGCTTCCCTTTCTTCCTACACTCGCTACCTTTATACTTAGGGAATCCCATAACAGGGACACACTTATTTGCCTTAAATACTTAAAGCAAGCAAGCATTTCTCCCATACTGTTACGCACTAGATGTTGATGGCATGAGTTTTATTACATTTTATTCTAGAACCACCTTCCAATTATTCAGTGCAATCTATTTTCTCTGTTTCCCCCCCCAAGTCACATGAAAACTCACCTCTTACGTTCCAAAGAAATACCTTTGCTAACAATATTAAACTAGATTTCTTTTCCTAGATGATGCACCTCCCTGTAACCTTTGGTAGGCTGTTCACCTCCTATAAACATAAATGACATTGATAAGCCAATAGAGAAGTTACATTTTGTGTATATGGTACTTTCATGTCAGCTCAGGTCATGGCCTAAATATATCCTCTAGATTTGCAAGCCACAGAGGAAAACTGAAGTGATATGTTAGGAAATTTAATTTGTTTTCTATTAAAGTAATTTAGAACTATTTAAATGTCTGATTTTTTTTTTTTTTAAATACAGAATAAAAGAAAGCTCAAATAATTCTGCCTTCTTAGAGGAAAAAAAAAAAAGAAATGGTGCTGTCTTAGGAAGACTTTACGTGACAAAGTCATCTTGGAGCGGCCTAGGTATAAAATGACAGCACTTGCTGCCCTGTGTCAGATCAACATACAGCAAAGAAACACTATCCCCTTTCAAACACAGTGTAGAAATGGTGGATGATTTTCTTATTTACTGGATTTCTGACATGTATGAATTAGGAATAGGAACTCCATAAGCTCTCCAAACTACTTCAAACTGTCCATGAAATCTTTGGTCAGAAGAAATCTTAAGTTGACCCTCACTGGTTGGCAGCCAAATAAAAATATTTAAAAAAAAAAAAGGGGTTAAAATTGGATTTAAACTGTTTCCTACTTGCCAATTTAAATAATGACCAAATGATTCCTGCAGCAAACCTGGAATTGCTTTCCTTTCCCTTCTTCTCTCTGTCCTGCTAAACAGCTGGTGAGCCCATCCTACTGCACCTTCGCTCCCACCGTAGACCGGCTGAGAACCCACGAGAGCCGAGTTTGTGAGTTTGGCTCCACCTCCTGCATCACCCGATGCTGGTTTGGCTCTCCTGAGAGGCACAGCACCTCAGTTTGGGGTTGGTCGTTTGGATCGATTCTCTCCCTATCCAGCCCATGTGTCTTACCGTCCCTAAGCTATTAACAGCATTGTCTCTGGGAGTCAGAAGGATCTGTACCCTGTCAGTTCACTGCTGTCTAAGCCCTATCCAGTGTTACATAAAAATATTTAGACGCTGTGTTCATCAGCTTGCCTGAATTTCCATTTTCAATCATTTCAACTGACAGCAATATTTTTGTCTAGCAGTCTGTGCATGCATGAACTTGGCTTTTTAGCAATAGTTTCCTTTCTCCTGTACTCTCTGCCTCCCCAGGCTTTAGGAGATAAGCAACACTGAGAGGGTCCAAGAGTACAGCAAACACAGCCCATACAGATGCCATTCGGTCCAACAGGCATTGCCCTGCTGTGTGGAAAAGCACGAGTTTCTTGTTTCTTGTAGTGTTTTCTGTGTTATTGTTAATGATTAAAGCAGTTCTGAAAGTAAACATCTGTAATTGTTCCAAATACAAGATGACATTTGTTGCATAAACTGGTTTTAATTATTTTGTGGCCATGAATCTTTTCTTAAATCCAGGACAGTGGTTTCATAAACAAGGAACTAATCCAATGGCCAAAAGCAAAACACACCCAAACATTTCCCTAACTTTCCTAGCTGTGTTGAGATAAACAACATCATAGAAATTTTCAGAACAGATATTTTATCTTCATTGACAAACATTTCTCTTGCTATTAATTTCAAAGCAAAATTAATACAGACTGAACTTTACAATAGCTGCCTATAATAGTGGTTTCAGATAGAAAAAATGATCATTTTAAACTACAAAAAAATAGAAAAAATCTATGCTGAAAAATTTTAAATGGAAACACTTGAGTTTTACACACTACAAAATATTTCATTTAAACTAAAAAATTAGAGGCTAGAGCTTGCAGATGTTGACTCATTGTTTCAAAGTGAGGCTTAGCAGCAGGCAAATGTCTACAGTTCAACAAACATAGAGCACGCAAACTACAAACCAAGGTTATACAGCAGACAATAGGAATTGCAGTCACTAGAGCCCAGAAGTGTTACAACAAGTAGTTTCTTTCAGAAGTACTTAATGTTTAGGACTTAGGGAATATTCTTTATTCCCTTATTTTAAAATATGTAACAATTAAAAGACTCGATTTGGAAAGAACGTGGTCTGGAAATATCCTTACCAAATAGAGCAGAAAAGTGTGGAGACCTGTTCCAAGTCCAACAGAGGACAGAATGCCTAATCCCCAAGAGGACACACCAAAAAAACTTTTCCTCAAGAAACCACACAAACTGAAAAAAAAAAGTACAAAAAGACAAAAAAAAAAAAAAAAAAAAAAAAAAGAAATGAGAAAGGTGATATCTCCCAGGGGAGAAAGTTAAAGCACAAACTGACGCAGACAGTTACCTGCATTACAACAACCAAAATAGAATCCCAGATACTTCTATTTGCAATTTATGACAATTACAGCACAGACACGTACAGTAAACTGTGCATTTTCAAAAGAAAAGCCCACACCCCTTAGAATCAGCAAGTTTTCAAGGAGATGGGTGAAAAATTCAGGTTCAGTAGCAGGGGGTTGAAATCCAGAACAGACACTCTAGGTGTGAGCAGCAAGCCCTAGACAGCACCTACTGGAGCCCAAGCAGTGAGCAGACAGCTCAGGGAATGGTCTGAACAGATTAAATAAAGGAATAGAATTAGCTGCACTCCCAGTCTGCTGAATGTTTTATCTTGGACCATGAGTAACCAAGTTTGTTGATTTTAAGAAAAGGTTAAAATGTTGGTTGTATGTTGCAGACAAATAAGGGGATATGGGAAAGTTATGGCAAATTCTGGACACAGAAAGTGCACTGGAGAAATGGGAAGCAGTATCTCCCTCTCACAGCTACAAGGGCAATACTAAGAGGATAAGCCAGGTCATCAACTTGTCCCAGAGCCCCAAGAGGAGGTGCCATTTTGTACCATCCATGGACAAACAGCATCAAGATGAAGTTTATCAGTCTTAACCAGTCTTCAATCTGTCAGGGTCTAAAAAGGTCCTGAAAACGCCAAGTGAAAAGACAAATATACTTTGCTATTTTGAGTGTGGTTTTGGAAGAAAGTGGCTCACAATCAGGTATACACTGATGGTACACGGAGATAGGCAGAGGTGCTAGCAAGACGTGGACTTTACGGAAGGAACACTGGAGGAAGAGGGATGGACAGATACCCGCTGGCACACATGACTAAGAGCTCCCCAGAAGAGATTGCTCCAAGCTCTGGCTGGACCCAGCAGGCCATGGTTCCCTCACCGGTCCCAGAAGCACTGGTTTGCTGCCAGCAGGCTCAAGGAAACCTCTTGAGCAGCACAGCTCTGCCAAGGCTTGAGCAGTGGAGGCCCAGCAGCCAGCTCAGAGTGCATCAACACCAGTTTGCAAGGGCCATCTAGTGGCAAATGTTGAGTGCATCAAGCTCTGGTCTTCATGCTGAGAAGGCTGCCAACCAGGGCGTTTTTTAAAGAGGCAGGTATTTGTTCATCTGGAACAGGCCACCAATTTACCATCTACCAACTTGCTCTGCATGTAAGTGCTTAGGTCTCCAGTATGAGACCGAGTGAGCAAGAATTTGATGAGCCAAAGCAACTCATTTCCCTGCATTTCAGGACGCACCCTGGGAAGCCAGGACTCCTGTTCCAGACCTGCATGTCTCCCAGGCAGCCCGTGACACAACACAGCAGTATGGTTGTAAGCAAGTTACTTCTCAAACAGGGAACCTGATGATATCAGAGTCAGACTGGTAAGATGATTCAGTTGCACAAGGAAATTCTCTGCAGGGTTTAAAAGGGCTCATGGAAAATCTGAAACTCAAGAGAAATGGGGAGGTGTAGACGCCACCATCACTTTACACTTAAGCAATGGCTACACTTCAAGTGATGCAAAAGCATCAGTTTGCACTTACATCAAAGCACAAAAAAGTTTTTAAGCAATGATTTGCAAACAACAAGGGTATAAGAAGCATCGCAGAACCAGACTTGAAACGATGACAACATTTTATGCTTAGATATATGCCTATCCTAGCTCATCAGGAGAGCCTTCCATGGACACAGAAGAAACATTTATTGAGAACCACAAAGTTCTACCATGACTCAGTTTAACACTGTATCTCAAGAGCTCGCAGCACTATGAAAAGCTTGTTAGCAGCAGATGTGAAGGAGTGCTGCAGCACTGGAGGTGTGCTGCTTCAGCAACGGATGAGAAGCGGAACACCTACAGATGTGACAAGCGTAGATCAAATGGTGCAGCTGATCATTCCTCATCTCTAAAAAAACAACTCTTCCCCACACAGCGAGGAGTCACGACATGAGAAACAAATAGCCTTAGCGAGCAGGAGTTCAAGAGACACATTACTAATTCACGAAGACCCCGTTCAATTCCCAGAACATCTACTTTAGCACTGGAACAGAAAGAATTAGTCACTAAGGAAAGTAACTTGAAAGCCTCCTACCTGTTGATGTGTTCCTTCAATGTAATACGTAGCTGTAAGCACTGCAAGCATCAGTAAAAAACACACCAAGATACTTCGCCGATGCCACAATCTTAAAAGACAAATGGCAATTAGGGTTTTTCATAATTCAGCGTGCATTTCAGAGTAACTCAGTTATCCCCACAGACGGGGTCTGCACAGATGGAGTCAGGCTGGACAATGGCAGCTGAAAGGTTTGCTATTATACAGACATAAACCTCCCAAGAAACTATCTGGGGAACCTTTATTCTTTATAGAAAAAGATCTCAACTTCACTGTCAAGTGAGATCAAAGTTCAGCCATGCTTTTTTTTTTTTTTTTTAAATAAACAAAACCTAAGTAAACTGTCTGAAAACAAACACAATCTGAAGACAAATATTCAGCTTCTGCAGCCAAGACAGTCTCAAACACAGGGCCATGAACAACCCCCATGGGTAAGCAGAGTGCAAAGCAGAGACTGCACTGGCCCAGAGCACGGGACGAGAGCTGTGGCTGGAACACAAAAGTGACAATTTCAAGCTGTGGACTGGTGGGGAGAACCACAGCGACAGGAAGAGGAACCAATCTTTACATTATTTTGGTTCCCCTGATCAATTGAAATTAATCTCCCTAACAGGTCAAAGTTTAATAAATACATTTTAGCTACTAAATACATTTTAGCTAATCAAGTGCTAAGAAGCTGCTACAGTGAGAGGAGAAAAGTGTTTTCCTTTGTCTTTTGATACCCAATTACCTCTGAGCCTGCTCAGCCTCATGTACACATTCTGCTCCATGTGTATGTGGTAAATTAGCAAATATGGTTGTTATTTTCTGGGAAACACTATGTTACTCTCACCTAATGCTGTAAAAAAGCAAGGGCTGGCATCACTTAATCTCAGACATGAAATAGTAACCTATGAACATAACTTATCTATTTAGAAAAAGATAGAATAAGATAGAAATAGGAGACCTGTAATACAGGAAACCAGTCACAAATGTTTCATATTAAGCAAGCTGAAAAAAGTCACTCTAGCTTTAATTTTAAAATAATTTGTGCTGCTTATATTAGTATGGCAACTGGATTTTCAAGTGATTGCCATCATTTAAATCACAATTTATTCAAGTGGAACATAGGAGATCATTAAGAGTCAATCAATAGCTTATAATAGTCAGTGTTATTTTCTGTAAAGATACTGTTGTGTTAGTGCCAGACAACATAAATGTGGCACACAACAGAGCATGTGAGGGCTGTCGTTAGCAGAATTTGACCTCTAGGAATCCAGGTAAAAGTCAGCTTAAAATGAGACCTCAAATAAATGCTTGGTGGTTGTCAGAAATGGCCAATGTAATGCTCAATAAAACAGTTCTCAAAGAAACAGTTCCCAATGACAGTCAAAAGAATGCACAGAGTAAAATAAGTAAAAGTAGAATAAGGTTTGGGGGTTACTTTTTGGGGGAGGTAGGGTGTAAATGGGGATAAATTCTATACTTTGTAAACCTGGTATTTTTCATAGCTGGTGTGTTAAGAAATAGCTCTGCACTGCAGCACTAGTAGGGATGTTAGAATTGCCCATTCCAAATTTTCTAACCAGAATAAAAGACAATTTTATCCAGTGCATAAATGGTTTGGGCAAATGCTTTAATAAATCATTTCCTGCTCTGAAAAGAACTTAGCTTAGCAGCAAAGTCCTCTTTGCAGCATCATAAACATCGCTGCAAGTTCCACATAATCCTGAACCCTGCCCTAGCTGAGCTATTGCAAGATTATTCAGCGATAGTAACACACACATCCATAGATCAGTACTCAACACTGCCATCTTAAGTACAATATCTCTTGCCTTAAGGATCCCTAAACACTGTCCCACTCCTTCAAATTAGAATATTCAATGCTTCAGAAAGGAAGTTTGCAATTTTCTTCCACTGACAATATATATATAAAAAAATACAAAACCAAATATATTTTCTGAAAGAAGAATTTTAAAGTTGTGAATCATCAGGGAAAGCGAGATGTCAGAATGACCTACTGAATCAGAGCATGGGTTTCCCCAGAACGCTTAGTAGAAGTTAAAGAAATGATCTTTACTTTATGGTCCATTCCTTCAAGTTTATTAGAGTTTCCAGGAAAAAATACTGCAAGGTAACAAGCGGTTGTTTCCACAGTACAATATTCAACCTCTCTTCTCGGTCCCTTCGCTTGCGTTCACTCAACAAAGAGGAATCTGCAAATGAAAAGCAACAGAAATGTAAAAGCACCAGAAATGTAGAAGCACAGGCTGGTAGTTCAGATTCTATCCTATCCAAAAACATATAAACTTTTTTTTTTTTTTTGCTTTATTGGGAAGTTAATGTGAGCTCCCAGGCAGCTTTTCTACTCCTCACACAGTATTTCCTCCAAGCGCATCGGAAATCAGGTGACCTCCAGCAAAGGAAATAAGGTGGCTTTTTTCCCCTCCGTGTAGCTGACAACCGCTTCAAAACCTCACTGGCCCAGGGTGCAAAAGGTCTGGCAGATCTATCAGCCTTTACTCAAGGTACAGCACCACTAGTTACAAATCAACTAATGCATGAGGTCAAGTGTGACCCCACCACCCACTACGGAGACCACATTTCACTTTGAACTTTTGAATTTGGTTCTCTTCCAAAGCTATTCTCAGACTTCTCCAATCGAACTAGATTGAATTACGTGTGCTTTTTATACAAGTCAGTCGTGGTGTAACTGGATAACAGCATCTATCCTCCCAGTCAGGATCCTCAGGCCATGCCTCACCACGCTGTTCAGCTTCTCCAACACAAGCCCAGCAGACAGGAAACGCTCCCATGGAAAAGATCTGCTTTTATACCAGTGTCCTTTCTGGGCTGACACTACAGGTTGGGTGATTTGTTTATAATGCAGAGCTCAACACTACTGCAACACCAGCCGCTGTATGCTACTGTACAAGTGTAGAGGAAAGGTTCTGCTAATAAACGTGGCATTTTGTGCTCACAAAACAATCAAGATTAATAAAAACCCTAGCTAATTTTTCAATGAGAATAGTTTGGTCAAAGGTTGTCACGCTAATGAGCGGTAATAACTTTTACATGTTTCAGAATAAATTTTCTTTTAAAGAGAAAAGATAACAAACAATGGAAAAAAATTATACAAAAATAACTCCTGTATTTAAACAGACACCAAACGTGTTTAAAGATCACTTACTACGCAAATCCAAACCACACTCTGTTTTGTAGGCATTTAAAACGCTGCAATAATATTCATTAATTTGAAATTTGTAAAAAGATGTTGCATTTAAAATATTAATCTAATCTGAAACCCCAGCATATTGCAACCCAAGATGTATTAATTCAGTCTTATCCCAGTAACTGAAGCACTCTGCCTTATCAGATGCTAATATCTGCACAGAAATCGCATACCTCCCTCGTCACGCGGCCTGTTTAATTTTGTATTCTTTAGCTGTAAGCATCAGTTGCTTTAGATGAACGAACAGAAATCCTACAATGGCAAATTCTGGATAACACCCACATTCCCTCAGAGTTACAGAATGATTTAAGTAAAAGGAATTGATTTGTTCCATACATACACACACAGTCAGTCCCTTGTTAAGTTTTGCCACATTCATTGCTTCAAGAATTTCCATTCTCTATTCTTCACTTAATGTGTCTAACAAAAATGCTTCAACCTTGTTTTTTATGACCTTGTTTTTAGTAGAGGTCATAAGAGACAATGGTGTAAGACTGCGCATAACTTGAGAAATCACTTGGTTACAAAACTTAATTAAATATGGAACTGGCACATTCAAAGCTGACAGGAAACAAACTAAGATAATTATAATTTATAAGCTATACAGCACAGCACAGATAATTCAGTCACGCAAGGCTCTTCTTGAAATGTTCACAGGTTATTTTTCATGAGTTCTAAAGATTAACCCAAGCCTACTTCAGATATAACAGTAGGAAAAATAGAGGCAAGGCAGGAGATGAAGCAGTTAACTTTTGTTAGCAATTTATGACTGAAACCGATAAATTACAGTGAAGCTGAATGTCAACAGAAAAGCTAGAATTTGGGAGACTAATAACTGGATTTCTCCCAGAGTGAAATGGATTTTATTACCAAATACTTAACATTTCAGTGCCAAAGGGTGGGGCTATGTAGCCTGACTTCCACAGCCACGTATTTGCCAACATAGTTCATTTTTTTGGCTCAGTCCTGGTGCAGCCCCTATGGGTACCCAAGCCAGCTTTACAGGGCTCACATGAATAGCAACTCCAGGATAAGAACTCGGGAGGAAGGAAAGAGTGTAAGAGAAAACTGGAAGGAAATATATGACATAAAACTATCCTGTTGCTTCACAAGATGTAAATCCTTCAGATATAGGGATGACTGAAGCTTCCAAGATGAATTCAAGCATGGAGGCCCTTCAGATCATCTGAGCATAAAGTACACCAACATAAATTCCTTTTGAGTACTGTGCTGGCCAGTTTACACCAAGCTGACCAGCTGAGATTAAGTCATTTTCCACTTACCTGTGAAGTTTCCATTGTGCTGTTCTTTGATCATTCTTATGCGTCTCTGGTCACAATCTGTTCCATTCTCTGCCATTTCATAGATCAGTCACGTATGAGGATCTAGTAGCAGAATAAAACCAAAAAGGATAATGTGTCCATTTCTGGTTATGAAGACTCCATTTACTCTTTAGTCAAAGGATACAGGCAAACATCCAGCAGTTCTCCAAATCCAAATCACACTTATCCTGCTTCACACCATTAAAAAGAAGAAAGTGATTCAACTGCCACAACGACAAAGATTAAAACATTTCCACCTACATAAATCTAAATTTTTCACTTACATGACAAAACTGCCTCGCTTCTCGCAACCCAACAAAAACTTGTTAAACAATCCCTTCTACTCATCAGCCCACTGTTTGGGCTCCAGACACAGCAGAGCTTCATACAAACCTCAGTTCAATTCTAAGAGAGGTGCTTAAGATGTGATTCTCATATTAGAAAGCACATATTCTGGCACTAAGCTTCTGGGTAGTTCGCATGCAAGTAGACCTCAAACACCACACAGCCTAAAAAGCCACCCTCAGGATGGCAGCTAAGGTACAGAACTGGATCTCCTGCTTGGCACAGTCAAGTATCTTTGAACCAGAACAGATAAACTCTTCCATGGACTAAAGCTCTCTCATGGAAAGTGGGTTGTTTTTTTTTTTTTTTGAAAAGTGTATGTTCTCTCTGCTGGGTTGGCCTCTCTCTAGTGAGGTCAGCCTTAAAAAGTACAGAAGAACTGCTGCATTTTTCCTTATCCAGGAGTAAATAGTGCAATGACTGGAAGACAGCATAAATCAGAATGTTGCAAGAGCCTCCCCCCCGGCTTAAAAAAAAAAAAACCCCAAACCTGAACAGATGACAATTCTTAAGCAAACACAAAGAGAGCAGCCAGTCAGACTCCTTGCTTTAAAAATCCTCTCTTGAATCATAAAACACTTTCTGGAATTTTATTTTGGAAAAGAGTCTCACAAAGCTAAAGCATCTTATTTGCATTGCAGTTCTCCCTGTTCGCAAACATGACTTAAGAGTTTTTGATATGCTGCTTTTGTTGGAAAGAGAAACAGTGAAATACTAAAATGACAGGTTATATAAAACAGTCCAGTGGAGGAAATTAAAGTTTTACAGAAAGAATATTTTCCTTTTGCTTTATGTTAGGCTTGAGACCCAAGCAGCAACTCAGGTTTGGTAGACAGAAGTGAGATCACCCCTTTGATTCAGAATGCAATAATTTTGTTGATTTGTTCAATAAAAAGTTAAAATATCTCAGATACCATATTTGTTTTATATTCCGAGGGTTTCACAAGTCAGCTTTAGGTAGATGTTCTTCTAAACAAGAACAAGCCTTGTGCATTACTGATCATACAGATAAAATTTCTAGCTAGAATGTGGTCATTAAAGGGATTTTACTTAAAACCAAATAGTCAAAAGCCTCAGTCTCAGGAAGGAGTCCACCCTCCAACACCACCTTCCTGAAATGCAACACACAGGAAAAAAAAAAGCCTGTCAAAGCCTTACAAGATAGCAGGAACTAATCTCTTGCACGTTACAGGTTTTACTCATTGAAACTTGTGCCCCAGAATATGCCAAACCACCAAGAAAATCAATAAAACAGCCTTGCAAAAGTTTGCTTCTGAAAAATGCTGAAGGGCTCAATAGTCAGCCAAGGACAGAGGACTGACCTGCTGCAGTAGGAGCTCTACAGCATCACTCTGCAGTCAGTGGCAATCACAGGTTTGCTCTGAACAACGAGTCAAATGCCACAGAAATGTGAACCTCTTTCTCTCCTCAGACCAGTTTTATAGCAGTCTGACACTCAGGAAGTCAGTGGAGTTACACCAGTACTTACGTGAGGATAACCAGCCAGTTGCTATGGTGATCCAAGGATCAAATGTTTGGGCACCTCCTAATTTCATTAGGACAGTAAATCCCTGTAGATGGTGGAGTGTTTTGTTTCTACTGACTGCACTTAGTGGCTTTATTTTTGATAAATAAAAATACGTATTTACACACAGACAATACAAGCTCTCACACACACATATGTATATCCCATACACATGTGTTACACACACAAAGCTCAAGGTGCAGAAGAGAATGTTTAAATTGGGTAGCTGGGAAGCCTAATGTTTACAGAAAGCTGCTTAGGAAGCAAAAGCCACCGCAGCCACTCTGTACAGAGCCACACAAAAAAAAAAAAAAAAAAAAAAAAAAAGAGAAAAATGTTCTGGTTTAGGGAACATCAGGCACATTTTGTTGTCTTAAAATATAACAAACAAACAAATAAATAAATTGAAGTGGAAGCCACATGTTCCTCATTTTGAAATTCATCTTTTTAACTTGTGTAAATCTAGCCTTCAAAATTGAAGTCTCAATTGGTTTGGTCTCTGCTTTCAGCTTTATTACATTTGAAATTACATTTCAAGTAAGCTAATTTACTGTGATACAAAGTGCTCTCCGTGTGTTTGATGCTAAAGGCTGGGCTGTGCACAACACTCCCTCTCCATGAGCTGAGTTCCGCTGCAATCCACTAAACATCTGAGTGGCACAAACGCCATCACTTCCTGGGGATCTCAGGTGCATTGTTAGGTACATATTACAGTTTTCAGAAGCTCAACTAACAGAGCCAGTTTTACCCTGCCTGCTTGGAAAGGCACTAATCTGGGATTAGCTTTGCATAATGTTACCTCAAGCACACAAGTCAACGCTCACAGTAAAGCGGATAAATAGCCCCCTTGCACACTTCTGTAGGGCAAATACTGGTTAAGAAGGTTTTAAAGTTCAACCATTCAGTGGAAAAGCTCTAAAAACTTGTATTTAACAATATAGATGACTAGAAGATTTGATACCTATTACATTGCAAGTCCGAATGGGCTGCCATTGAGAAACGAACCTCTTACTGGCTTCAGAAAATACTCCTTGGTTTACCAAAGTCTAATTATATTTAAAGCATCTTAGCATAAGGAGCCAAAGGATGTGCATCCAGAAAGCTCAGCTCTCTGATCTATTCCTCTGTTTGACACCTTGTTACAACCACTAGCTCTGACCTAATGTCTCCCCATGCAGATTAACTGGAGTGGGAGTCTGACCCCAGACGTAGTTATCCTTCATTAACTGAGTCCCCATCCTCAAGTCTAGATGGAAGCCATGAGAACTCACCACAGGAAATTAAATTCCATTTCCTAAACAGAACTTCACTTCTTATGAATGCTGAAAAAAAGACAGTCTAAAAATAAATTTGCCTAATACACCGAGTAGTTACCAGCAAACATAAAAATAAACTCTTTTTTAAAGAGTGAGAAAAACAACTCTGAACAGTTTTTGTATCAGGGCCGCTTAGATCATTTGTTAGAGCTTTGCTCAGACTAGAACTTCTTTGTTTGGCTGAACAAATAGCCCACAATACACTATTCAGCTTTAGTGTGATCCATAATGTTAAGCATAAAAAGGCAATTATTGCTAGTCAAAACTGTAAATTGGTCAACAAAAAGGGCTTCTGGTAACTGTGACTGGCACTTCACAGCATAAGTGAGACAAAGCAAAACAAGCTATTAGCACATGAGAACATAAAATTAGGCACTGCAATCTCTGCACGCCCTAATTCCAGAAAAGGACAAAAGTCTCTTCTTTCTGAAGCTGTGGGGAGGCTGCTGAAGCACCCAAGTGTTGGTGTGCTTACAGAAAAGAGTTTAAGACAAGGCAGCTGGGTGCTTCGCTTTCCCTGGGAGGAGAAGAATGTGGACTCACATTCTGTACTAAGGATTTTTTGAGGATCCTCTTCCAATGTGCTGGGACAACATGGAAGCTGTTAAAATGTTGTAATGATCTCACTGCTTTCCCAGACATTGTTTGAATCACTAATTCTTACCACTTCTTACTTAAAGACACCTTGAAGTCTGACTCTCGTCTGCATCGAGATTACTTTTCACACAGCTGCCAGAACCAGATTTATAGCTGAGAGGGTTTTGCAGAGGTTTTCTCCCAGCCACCTCAGCAACACACCATGTTCAGTCCTTTGCCATTTCTTGCATTTGAAACCAAATACTCTAATCCTGCCTGTATCCTGCTGCTTCTTTCTCCTCAGCTTCTCTAATAACCATTCCTTCTTCTTTATATCACCATTCTTCAATTACAACAAAGAACAGACAATTAAAACAGACTTTCACAGGTGGATAAGTAAATGCACTACACTAGGCAGTGTTACACATCTGTAATACAGTTTTGGTTCAGTCATCAAATGTTCTACACAGGCAGAAATTTACACAGGGAACAAGTTAACAGTTCCTTGGCAAAGTAACTGTTCAGAGAGCGCTCTCCCTCAAAAGTCAAAGACTGCCTGGCACGCGAACACATTTAGGTAAAGGATGAGATCAGTCTTGAAGTGAAACATTACATACCCTCTCAGCTCCACACAACTACGACACTCTTCACTACTTCTTCTGTATTTGAAGCCAGTGGAACAGACAACTACCTTCTCAGCTCTGTAGACATTCAAGACCAAAGCAACTGTTCTTCCAAACCTTCTGTCCCTACAGAGTAAGAAAATACCATTCATCATGTGACACAGGACTGACACAGTCCCTAACATGAAGGTTAATAACTTTCCTAAAGATGACAAAAGATAGAAAAATTAACTGCTTGATTATTTCCAGTCTTTTAACACTCATGGGAAGCATTCAATTAAAATAAACTAGGACAGATCTGAAAGATGTTCAAAATTTCCAGAGATTTAGCTATAATAGGTTACTTTGATACGAGTGCATTTATTCCCCTACTAAAAATGTTGTTCTAACTGAAATAGTTTAATCCCTCAAAGGAGAAGTAATTCAGTTAAAGACCACAGGTTTCCATTTTGTGGGTTATGCCTCTGTACACCAGACCTATTTTCCAATTCCTTGCCAAATACTATTTCAAAAAAGTCCTCTTACAATTTAGAGCTAAAACTTCCATTTTTAAAAAAAGACTCTGGGAAGGAATGATTTCCTATTGTTGCAACAGGAGTTTCAGGGATGTCACGCATTTTCCTTTGAGGTTACTAAAAGTTCTGTCCCTGACGTTAAGGCCACATATATGAACTGATTTCTTCAGTGGGTTTTCTCAGATGAAAGATGAATATTGATGGCTGTCTGTATAGATCCAGCAGTAGAATCAGATGCTATAATAAAACCATAGAGTTATTACATAATTTATAGATGAAAAAGCACAGAAGATGGTAGGAAAGAGAAAATTCACATTGTTTAGGTCTTCACAGTTCCCTCTTTCTGAAATTAAAAAAAAAAAACCCAAGCCAAGCAACATTTAAATAAAAGATATTGAAATAACTGGGAAGGTGAATATTGTCAGTGTAGTATCTCACGCTACAATGCAGATCCCAGACCAGCTCTGTGCTGGCAGGAGGCAGCAAGCCTGGTGTGCAGATCACAGCTTACAGAATGAGACCAATCCTCTGCTGACTGGGACAACATTCAACCAGCTGCTGAGAAAAAAAAAATGCTTCAAGGTTATCACAGAGGGTGAAAAATGCTGAGGGGGTGACCCAAGGAGATCACAAGAGACCTCTGTAGTCTTACTGCTGTGCTGCTATGCAAACTGCAGTTTCCTAAGGACCCACCTGCACTAGATCTCGGTTTTGAATGAGACAGCACAAAAATACACTGAGCTTCACATCTGCTCTCAAACAGGGATTCAGCAACAAGCACTACAACAGCACTGGGCAGTGCCACAACAACACACCTCTTGGGGAGGGCACATTAAGTAGCCCTTTCACCAAAACTGATGACTTGGAAAGACTGATATGAGCAGACAGAAAGACTCTGGTGAGAGAGGCCACACCAGCACTGGAAAATAATGACCATAACTTAATATTCAGGTGACTAAAACGATACAGCATCTTTTGCACTCTCTATTTCAGAGGGCTGTACAGAAACCCAAGCACACGCTGCTGGGAGGTTTGTCTCGCAGCCCTCAGCCTGCATTCTGCGTTCAGAAGGTGGCAGTCGAGCTCTCTGCCGTCAGCCTTCCTATGCTTCCAAAAGGCACAGAGGAAAGAAAGGTCACAAGGACTGGCACAAGATGTTAACACACACTGCAGATAAAAAAGGCCTGCCAAAATTTGTCTAGGAAACAATGGAGTTAGAAACATAGGAGTATAACCACAGCCTTAAGAATTGCTACAGGACACTGGCAGATTTAGTAGGAACTGTGCCGTTATCCCATCTTGTAAGTGCTGGAAGACAGGTTGCCCACAAGATAATGCTTGAACCTGCCCAGAGAGCTTCTCTAAGAGGAGATAGAGCAGAGATGAATGGGAACGAACAGAACCATCTAACAAATCCCACAGAACACAACAGCTGAAACACACTCCTGACACAACAACTTCTGCTCTTCACAGCCTCTAACTGGAACCAATCCAGGTCACACTACAGCTGCCTTGGCCGTTCAATGAGAATACACTGCCCATACAGGGTGAATCACAGAAGCTAATTCTGAGCCTTGTAAGAGAGAAGAATATTCTTTTAACAAGTTTGAAAAATACTGAACAACCACCTGCCTCACTAAGAACTTCTTACTGTCTCCTGAGTCCACCTCATCCACCAAAAACAGTGAGGTCCTGCTCCCTGACTACATCTCCAACCTGCTATAGGAATACAAAAAGCTTAGTGTTGCAACCGCTTCAAGGCCGTGCTCTTTGTTCTCGTGGAACGGCAAAGTCCATCCAGCTCATGCTTCTCCACAAGTAACAGAAGTTAAAGTTCTAACCTGCAGATAATAGTATGTTTCCCATCACCACTATACCAGAAAAAAATGGCCTACATTTAGTACACACCAGCATTTGGTCTTAAAACGCAAGCTTGTTAAAGAAATAAGAAATACACACTACTTACACAGAACATTCTAAGGACTCTTACTCACAAGATCTAGTCAGATGCAGTTATGACATTTAAAAGTTATTCAAAGACAACCACAGCAAAAAAAGCTTTAAGGTGGAAATGGCAGGGATGTTCCAGCTGAGCAGGTTGCTTCCAGCATACTCATTTTCCTCGTGGCTACTACCCACTTAAAGCTGCTCAGTCTCCTCCTATACCATCCCGCAGAAATTACAAGTACCACTGATTTCAGTGGTTAAGTAGGACAAGAAGCTTAGCTCAAATTAATAACTAGTGCTCATCTCCCATTGCAAAACTGGAAACACATTTCTTCAAACTCTCATGTGAAAACATGGGATGAAGACATCATTACAACTGTCACTTAGAACTTAGAGCCAAGAGGGAATACAGAAAAGTCCGTCCCATGTTGCAGAAATCATGGTCTGAAAGTAAGAAGATTGAAATAACAAAGCTCATTTCAACAGGCAACTCAATGCATGAAGAAGAGCTTATACAGGTATGATGGTATAAAGCATGAGAGCCCCCAGCCCACCCATCTGGCAGGAACTGGGGTTAAACAACCTTAAAAGAACAGAAGTCCTAACAGTAAAATACCAAAAGCCACTGCTCAAACAAAATTCATATATTCTAAGGCATAAAGAGTAATATCACACCCTCTCCACCTCAGAGGGCTCAACCCCTTCTATAAACAGTAACTAAACCAGGATACCCACTTGTTGGTAAGCACAGGGCAGAGAAAACAAGGACAGGAGAGAACCCTGAAGAAATGTCCTAGGTGCAGTTCAAAGTGGATAACCTGGATTCACAGCCACTAGCAAACAAACTTACTGCTCCTTTCCTCACATCACCTAAATGACTTGCCAAATATCTCAGAGGCAAAACTGATATAAAACTGGAATCTTACTGCAGTATCAACTTCCGCAATCTCCAGATGGCATTGGCCAGAGAACCAAAAACTAGACAAACGCATCTAGGTGCTTAACTAACTTCAGTCAGCAGAAATGAGACGTTAAGTCTTCATGGATTTGGGCCTAACCACCTGAGTCCAGCAGACAAACGGCAAACAGTCCATCGGAACAAGGATAGGTGTGATTGCAGAAGACACAGTCAACCACCAAGCTAGGGAAGCATGACACATTGCTACTGGAAAAGGAGACAGACCATTGG
This sequence comes from Megaceryle maxima, assembly GCA_024605025.1. Lineage (NCBI taxonomy): Eukaryota > Metazoa > Chordata > Aves > Coraciiformes > Cerylidae > Megaceryle > Megaceryle maxima. Next base: position 59,875 of record JANHGN010005253.1, on the reverse strand, counting down.
CAGCCAACTCTTCACAGCCAGAAGGATGAATTTCTCACTGTGTCATCACGCATCGTTCCTTTGGCCAAAACGAGGAGATTCTACCATACGTTTTCCGGGGCTTTGTCCAGCCTGACGTGAAGCACCCTGAGCAGAGCAGCTCTCCGGTGGGACAGGGGATGAATTAACAGTAGCGCAGCTCTCGCCCTGAACGCCGGCGAGGAGCTTCCTCCCTCACTCCAGCGGTGGGGGGACGGTTCTTTCCCGACTCTCCCTCAACCCTTGCAACGCCCATCCTGCGGTCACCTCCCTCTTACCCCACACGCAGCTCCCCGAACCCGCCAGCCCTCCCCGCCGCCCCTCCAGGCCCCAGATTTGCACAACACCGCGTGGGCCGGCGCTGGGTCACGGCGCCCCGGGACACCGCCGACCCCGCCCGCCAGCAGCTCTCCCACCCCTCGACTAAGCCTCCCCGGCAACACCCCGGGGCCGGACCTCCCGCCTCGCTGCCCTGCAGCGTCAGCCACTGTGGGGATAGGGGATGAGGGGGAGCGCGCGACCCTGAGGGGCCGGCCGTGAGGGTAGCGGCCCCGAGGTCAGTGCTGAGGGGGCGGGACGGTGGAAACCGAACAGGTGCCGCTGAGGGGACAGCGGCGCAGGCGCGCGCCCGCCCGCCCGCCGGGGAAGCCTCCACGGCAGCCGAACGAAGGTAAACCCCCGACCCCGGTCCCCAGCGCCACACTCACCACGCTCCCCGCCGGTCGCTGCCGCTGGGCCCGGGCCAACCCGGAAGTGAAGGCAGGGCCAAAGCCACCCTTTCCCGCCCACCGGTGCGTGTCACTTCCCGCGCGCAGCGCTCCTTGCCCCTCCCTTTTACCCCGCCCCTCTCTGACACGCGCTGGTGGCGTCATCTCCGAGCGACAGCGGGGGCGGCAGCGGCCTGGCGGGCGCGCGGCAGGTAAGTGGGGACGGGAGGGCCGCCGGTGCCTCCCTCAGGCTGCGGGGACCTCGGCGGGGGCCCGGCTCACCCGGTTCTTTGCGCCCTCGTTTTTTGCCGCTCTTTTCTTCCCTCAGGTTTAGATTGACCTGGTGCCGGCCTGGCCGGTGCAGCTGCTTCCGCCGGGGGGTTGCTAGCGCCGGTGCGCGGGGCCGTGGCCGCCTGAGCTGCCGCAGCCCCCGGTGCAGGTCTGCTCCGCCTCTCGCTGCCTCCCGGGAAGTAGCTCTCAAATGAAATTTGGATATCAACTTTAAACAAAGCCCCCCTTTGACCGTTTCTCCCACCCTTTTTTGGGTCTAACTTTCACATAATTTGGGTGTTTTGTCTTAGTTCTGTTCCCCGTCGCCAGCAGGTTGTGCACCGTCACCAGTAACGTGTTTGGGATTAGAAAGCTGTCGCTGGGACACGAGACCACGTGCCAAGAAAGGTGTCTCTTAACATCCTTTCCTAATGGCTGAAGGTGGAAGAGTTGTTTGGGGTTTTTTTAACAAATATCTTCAAATACTCAGGTGTGGTCTCCCAAGTGAAAGAATGCTCGAGTAAATTGTGTCTTCCTCTGCCTTTCAGAACCAGCCTCCAAAAGCCATCATGGATTATCTCTCTAAGCCCGGGCTCCTCAGCGTCATCGCTGGAGTTGCCTGCGGAGTGTGCCTGGGATGGGGCATTCGTGGGAGACTTCTAAGGCAGCCTAAAGCTGGAATGGCAGCGCCCGGAAACAGCCCGAGGAGTGAACCCGACATCATGGGAGAGTCCGGGGAGTTCAAGATGGTGCTGATCGTTCGCAATGATTTGAAGATGGGAAAGGGTAAAGTAGCAGCGCAGTGTTCCCATGCTGCTGTTTCTGCCTACAAGCAAGTTCAGAGGAGAAATCCTGAACTCCTGAGACAGTGGGAGTACTGCGGCCAACCTAAAGTGGTCCTCAAAGCTCCTGATGAAGAGACTCTGATCCAGCTCCTGGCTGATGCCAAGCACCTTGGACTGACCGTGAGCTTAATACAAGACGCGGGTCGTACTCAGATAGCTCCAGGCTCCCAGACAGTCCTGGGTATTGGACCGGGACCAGCTGATGTAATAGATAAAGTTTCTGGTCACCTAAAACTCTTCTAACCTGGGGACCAAAGCAATCTGAATGCATTTATATCTATGAGTAGTGAAGGGATAAAACCCAGGTTTGGGGATTTTCCATATGTTCTCTCAGTATAAATAAAACAAGCCGTTTTTATAAGAGATTTACATTTGCAAATCATGTGTTGTTTCTGTGTTGGGTGCTGAAGCAGGAGAGAAAACACTGGGCTCAGGGGAGCTGAGGAAGGTAGAACTGGCAAAATTTTACTAGCCTTACGAAAGAGCCCAGTATATTTAAGACTTGTGCAATTAACTGAGGATTTTTGCACTGTCTGGGTTATTGGCTGAAGATGAGTAAAGTTTAAGTTAACACATGGGACATATTAAAAGGCCAGGTTCCCCCTCTGCCTCCAGGGAGGGTTTTTGGTACAGTTACCTTCAGCCCCTGAAACAGTTCAGAATTGCCCCATGCAGTTGGGGGTTGCTGTGGCCAACTTCCTGCACAGACTGTTTCTAATAGAGTAACTGATGCAACAGCTTGTAACTGGGATGAGACCAACCAAGTGAAACAGGCTGTGCAGCCCATACCTCCCACACCAGCAACCAGCTCCACTGTAGCTCTGACTGTAAAACTACACTGCTAATTAGATGGACTTTCTGCAGAGCAGGTTTTATAAGAGCTACTTTGTGTGAATGCTGCTGTTGAGCTCATCTTCCAGCCTTTTGGCCACATCTTCCTTCTGTTCTCTCTTAGACAACCTCTCTCATAGGAGCTCAGCTGGATTTGTCTCATCAGTCCACTTCACAGACCCAGAGGGGTTGGCATCCAAGCATAATGTACACACTGAATGGAGAAGCTTTTATACTGCACCTCTTATTCAGGCACGGTACTTCTTGCAGACTAACACTACTCACTGCAGACTTTTGCTCCACCACACTCCTGAACAAAGACCTCCAGCCTGTGGCAGGTTTACCCCCTGGCTGCCTACACCCACCATTACACACAGACCCATGGCAGTGCTGGGCTGACAGGATCACACCTTGTGACTGTGGAGTCACAAGAACAGGCAGGAAGGGGGTTCAGCTGCCACAGAACAGCTTCTGGTTAAAGGGCAGAAGCTTCTACAGCTCCCCCCGATCTGGAATACTCATTACACTCAAATATGACAGTATTCATAGAGAAATATTTAAGTCAATTTTATTTGAAGCTAAATATATTTAAGGCAACTTACATACCTAGAACATGATCTTGATTTAAACTGACACACCCTACTACAATCCTAACGTATCATCTGCTCGAATATGCTGTAGTTGGACACAATGCGGCCAACGATTGAAAAGTGCTATTTTCTTCTCTCTGGCATCATCATCTTTCTATAGAAAAAGTGTCATGTATCTTCTTGTATTGCCCCCTCAGTGCAAGACCCCACTAACGGGCTCCACTGCTGCTCTCCTACCGGCCCCTTGCACGCACCTGCACACCCCACACAGCTAGCACTGTAATACTTGGTTCAAGTTCCAAAGTCCTTTTTGAAAACAGTAAAGTGAAGCTACCACTATGCAGCATGTCCACAGTCCAGTAATTTATTTTTAAATTGAGTAATTTCAAATTGCACAAACAAAACTGAACAGCAATATGCTTGAATTCTCTCTTCTGTACACTCAAAACAGTGATCTAAAACACCACAATATCCAACATACACAAACCTCAGGGCAGGGTTAGTAAATACACAGATTGGAATCATGGTGCTCTGTTCCTGAATGGAATGTCCCACAAAAGCACAGGATACAGCACAACGTAAGGTCATCTGTTACATATGGAGTGAGCAAAAAGACACTAGTATTTTTCTAGATGCATAACTGGAAAAACCTGCATAGGTTAAGGGAGGGAAAAAAAAAAAAAAAAACCAAACCCAAACCTTTTACTCCTTTTAAGTCAGGCAAGGTTGTCTGTACGCATTTTAAATTCTTTTAGAGCTATGCAATCCGACCAGGGTAGGATATGCTGATTAGTGTTGTCTCTTGTCAGCGGTCTCGCAAGGTCAAATACAAGTATCTTCACTTTAGCTTTTTCCAAATATACAGTGAGACTTAAATGCGTTTAGAATAGACAGTACATACTGTAAGCTGCTCACATACAATGAACTTAAGATTCAATATTAGAGTTTAACACTATAGAGTGCAAATCAGAATCTTCACAATAGACTTAATGGTAATAAGCAGTCCTGCAAAAGCCCACTTGAACAAAGTTGTTTAAACTATTCCCCTTTTAAAGTAAAGTCTAAATGACATGGAATGTGAAAAAGATTTAACATAAGTGATTCAAATAGTTTGCGCTAGAAAAAACAGTCCTTCATGAAATAAAGGTTACAAGAACACGAGGCAGAACTCTTGCTTTTCCCTGTTATGAGTTAAAGCGGGGAGGGACGGTGGAGTTTCAGTAAGAAAATACGCTAGCTCCAAACAGACTTGTGCTGCATCTTACATGCTGTACCCAAAGCCAGGCTGTGGTTGCCCGTAGGGAGGTGCAGTGTAGCCATAGCCAAAAGGTGCTTGTGGAGGAACTGCGACACTGGGTCCCGCTGTCAACATGAGCTGTGGCTGACCTGCAAGACAGAACAGTTTTATCTTTATTCCTCAGAACTGAGGGTTCAGTCAGCAGAAATCCTACAAATATTGCCAGGGAAGCTGCACGTTTAACAGTAACTCCCTAGTCTGAGCTAGGACAATCTGAAATGCTACAGCCTGTATCCAATCTTAGCAGCAGCATCAGCGTTGTATTTTATCTAGTACTTTGGGACACATTCCCTTGAGACTTGATCCCACATGAAGGACATTCCCATTTCCAATGCCTTCCTTGGGAAAAGCCATGTCTAGAGAAGTTCTGATTTAAGAGAGGAACGTGTTACTGACAACACACGAACTAAAGCATTACCATAAACGATAGGTTGTGTTTCTGTAGCCTGCTCCTCTTCCTTTCTCAAAGATTCTGATGCATCCAGTTTATCCACCTGGAATTGAAACCAACAATTAAAAGTCTCCTCTGAAAAAGATACTTATTCATGGCAGAGAAGTGGAAAAGCCTTAGTGGTATGTTAACACCCATCAAGAAAAGGAGACCATTTACAAGTTAAGATCAATTCAAGTAGCAATGTTGGTACTGGTGCAGTCCAGATTGTCCATTTCCTATAAAAAGCCCTAATTGAGGGATTTGTCAAACTTCTTTGAAAGCTCACTCCAGGCTGAAGCTTTGTATGGGACATCCCATACTGGACTAGAGCTGCTTTGACATCAGTAAGCTCATCAGTCACTGTTGCTCCAATTGCTTCAAACCAACAGCCTTACTTAAGACACACTCAGATTTTAGTGCAGTGTCAGTCAGACACTTCTGGGCTTGGAGCAATTGCTAAAAATAATGCCCAGACCTGGAGAAGGTTCCCTGAATACAACATTGAGGCGAAGTAATGAGAAGTTGTATTTGTATATGGCAGACTGCAAGAGCATCCGACATGTCACTTGAGCCTCAAGATTTCACTTTCCAAACCCATTCATTCATGCAATTTAAGTTCAAATGCAGAGAATGCATGTGTATAAGACTTGCTTTATTCCACTCCAGAACTGTGTGGCAGTCAGCCTAAACCCATAAATACTCAACGTGTTTGAGCTTAGCGCACAGTAACCAGACGTGACTGGCCAGCTTTCCTCTGCTGCGCAGCAAGGACAATTGTGCTGGTAGCCCACCCCTACAGAAAGGCAAGAGAAGGACCTTGTTCTGCCGTGATATAGTGTTCATTACTAAAATGGATCCAAGGAAACTCAGCATTACTACAGTCTAAGGCAGGCCCTCAAACTAAAACCACAAAAAATACGTATTGATATTTTACCTGGGAGATAAGATTTAGAATGAAGTCAGAGACAATCATGCCAATTACTTTAAGACAATAAGACAGCTCACAAACCAGATTAGTCTTTCATTTCATTTGTGTCCTAATAAAGGAGTGTGAAGACAGGTTTCCTGTACTTATACAGGGTCAGCATTACTTTTCAGCTACACCAACATACAGGAGTTGAACAGTTTTCAGCTTAACTATGCTACGTTAGCAAATATTTGCAGGCAGCTCTAACAGCTTTCTTCTGATTAGTTGTGAATTAACAACATGAGTTCCATAAACCTGTTAATTTGTAACCTCAATTAGAGGCATAAATCCAGGCAGGGGCATAAGTCCTGAGCTTGAGAGTTCACTCATTGACTGGGCTCTCGTGGCAAAGCCTTTTGTTGCCTCGCACCAGTATCTGTCTCGCTGCTGTCCAAGCGCACAGGAGCGTGTGCCAATGCTTTCAGACTCGTTTCCAGACGCCATGCTGAGACCTGCACTGTTTAACTCCAATAGCAACACACTGAACACAGAAGCACAAGTTTAGAGATGCAAATCCAAGGAGAATGTGCAGAGTTTGCTACCAAGCAGAGGCATTTGGCTTACGCACACTTGGAAAGCCTCCAGCCTGGGACATCTGATGCTTTTTTGATGCCTCCCCTTGGAGCTAAACAAGTATTTACAATCACAAGCACAAGTTTGAAACCAGCCTGCAGGGTGGCTCTTACACCACTTGCTTGAGCATCACCAGGTTCAGTACCCTACACACTTGTAGCGAGATTGTTTTAAAGGCTTTTCCACAGGGACTGCAATAAGCTGCAGAGGAAAAGTAACATGCATTCAATGTTCTTGTGTTATGTGTGCATGAAAAAGAGGCAAAAGTACTGAAGCAAGAGTGAGGTCTGAAGATGACTGCCATACAGGCTCCCCCCAAGAAACCACACGCAGCCCACAGCAATGCCTTGTAGCTTTAAGGAAGAGTGGGATGTAATTGCAATGACTGCTACACATGCGTAGTTTATGCAAACACTGCAGTTCAATTACCTTTTTTCACACACACGCTTTCTTAGTGCCTCACTTACTAGCTGCTGAAGGACCTTACGCTATGCATTTTAGTCAGGTTAGCCTTGAGTTCCAGTGGTGTAGTGACAGATATCTTGTCACCAAGAAGCAGTTAGCATTTAGTCCATCTTCAAGTTATTTAGCAGTTTGTTTGCCCTTTGCTCAACCACATTCATGAAAAACTCACACTAGGGCTGCCCCCTGGTCTAAGGGGAATCAGAGTGGTATCAGTACAGAAGCAATGGACAGAAACCTTAGAGATTGCCCCTTTGGAAGGGCAAAAATCACATAGCAAAAGGCAAGCCTCAGAGTAGCCTCAAGAGCAACAAGCATTACTTTTGTTTTGTTTTTTTAAATGAGGTAGCAAGAGAAGTTTAGTGAAGCTGAAGAGCTTGGAAGGCAGTCTTTTTTTGGCACAACTACAAGAAATTTACTACAGGGAAGAGAACCACAGAGACTTTGTCTAACAGCTGAAGTTTGAAGTTGCTACGTGAACTAGAGCACCATATGGATTAGACTAGCACCATAAGAACTGGACACCTGAGTGAGGAAGAGTCTCTTCTGAAGCAGCTAGTATCTATTCCACCTACAGTCAGCACGCATTAGTATGATCAAGAGATCAGGAACTGGATCACAGTCCTCAAACTAGCAAATGCTGTGTTCAGTTATGGTTCAGAGACAGTGGTCCAAGGCATTATTTCTTATTGTAGGAGTTTTTCCAGTCAGATTGGCCATCAATTAGTAGCACTTGTTCCCTTTTAATACCAGGCTGACTGTGATCCAACTGATCACCTGTATGCCCTTCCTGAGGATCTATTAGCTTATTAGTAGCAAATTAATCTACTTTTGTCCTACAGCACTAGCTACTTGTAGGGTTAAACAATTTGCATATGCTTTAGTGATATTTTGTTTGGGGGGGAAAGCAGTAGCAGCAGTGTAGTAAACAGGAAAGAAAAAAAAACTCATGCAGAATCCTTAGACTTAGTCCTCCAGACTTAAAGATGGAAAACAAGAATCAACTTTCACCTTTTCCTTTAATGCATCAACCTGCAAAGGAATTCAGAAGGTGCAGCTTAGAAAAATCAAATTCTGTATTTAGCATATAAAAGGTAGAAACAAAAGTGTCAGGGAAGAAATAATTAAGGTACAGGCCTAGAATAAAACCAAAGATACACGAGAAGTATTTGCTTTAGAAAGGCAGCTCTGCTTGTTGCTAGATTTTATTGCATCAATTTGAGTAGCTTCCCTGCAGTTATATCCTAATCCTTTAGCAGATCATGAAATCTTAAGCTTTTAGAATCCTACTCCAAGATTACAACTCTCGAGAGCAGTCTAGTATTAGCTTGGTACACCAGGCATATCTGACAAGCAATGCGATTGCTTAGATAGCTCCCACCTCCCCCAAAATGCAGCAATTGAGGACAGCAGATTCCTAGGGGACTCCAGAGAAGTCCTGCCTTGAGAAGCAACAGCTGGGCACATCATCTAGACCAACAGGCATTCTAGCCTGAATTAAGCTTTTACTTTTCACAGAGAATCTTAATTGGTAAGGAACTGACACCATTTCACTGGAAGATGCTCTAAAGGCTTTGGCTGGGAAATCTGGCTAGCGACAGGCGGTGTTTAACTCAAACGCGGTTCATGTCTGTCAGAACATTATGAAACACTTTCCCCATCCTAAGTCACTTAACACAAAAGCTGAGTCATAATTAGTGCCATTAAGTATCAGAGTCCCATTTTAGAGTTAAATGCACAGCAGATCAAGTTAAGTCCAGATCTAGCTATAAAGCTCTTTTAGTATACAGTCCAGTATTTAGTTAAAGCTTGACCCCAGCTGGGATTCCTCACTGACATGGCACATGAAAAGCCCAAATCCTGCAACTACTTTAAGACACTACCCATGATCAGGCAAATACTATTGATGTAGGTTTTGTAATTGGTAGATAAGAGTGGAGTCTGCAAGTGTTTCAGTCTCTTAGAGGGCGAAGTCTCTCCCCAGATGGACTGAAAAATAAGTGTGGACATGGACAGACGGACATTTGACAAAGCCCATATCAATGTTAGTAGCAAGCAGACAGTCCCAAGGCAGACACCACAGTGACTAACAAGCTTTCAGTTTTGGAGAAGCACCTGCTCTTACCTTGGTCAAGTATTCCTTCATGACCTGAATGAAGTATGGCATAGCAAAGTCCATGATGTTGTGCCTCCACGCTGTTTCCAAGACAACATCTGGCCTTAGGAGATCATAGCAGGTGAAGAGACAGGCACCAAAGCATTCTCTCTTGTTCTCCTGCAAGAACCACTGCAACAACTCTTCTGCCAGCTCAGTATCTTTGGATTCTGAAGCATACTGCATTGCATCCTACAATGGGAGAGAGTCTGTTTAGCCTCGGGTGCCATGGCACACTTACTCACACGGAAGGGGTATTGAAACCAAGCTTCAATCTGTTACTGACAACAGCAGAGAGAAGACTTTCAAGGACTTGTTTCCCAGAAGTCTGTCCATCTACTGCCACTCTGAAGCAAGATTTGCCACATTAGCAACAGGCGCCACCTAGTGGCATCCAAAAGGAAGCAGCTGTACTGGAGAGTCTCAGGTCTCTAAACAAGACAAGTGTGCTAAACCAGGCCTGGGTAGTACAGGTCTTACCTTGTACAGTCTGTCTTTCTTACAGAGTTCTACACTCTGTTTCCAGCGATTGTTTCCTTTGAAGAGATACGCAGCGATTCTTCGGAATTCTATTAGTTCATGTTTCTCCAAACGTTGAGCAAGAGAAATGTTGTCAAAGTTGTCATAAGCATCTATAGAAGTCCTAAGAGCCTGAGAAGAAACAAACAAAAAACCCAGTAAAATTATTCACACCTCAGAGGTACAACTGCATCCACAAAGATGCAAACATCTTCCCCACATCTTAGTTCTCTCTTCCTACTTCTAGTAGGATAAAATATTCTAGAGAGACCTACAGAGATCTAGTTCTTTTGAGAAGCTGGCATTCAATGCACCAGTAGGAATGTCTCAAAAAGATCCCAGAAAGCCACCAACAATTCTCCTCTTAATCCCTGGCTACCTTGACATGTCAAAGAGCACATACTTAAGGAATACAAGAGCAAACAGATAAAATCTACTGAAAAGGAGGGAGAAACCTGTGTTTCTAGACAGTAAACTCACACCCAGAATATCAGCTTGACAGTGGAACAGAAGCCAGCTTGCAAAAAGCTTTGGAATTCAGGAATAACTGCTTCTGTCACAAAGCAGACACAACGTACAAGTCAATACCTGCTCCAGATGCTACCATTTCAAGACACAACGTACCTGGTAGTCCTCTTCAATAATGAAGAGGTTGTTGAGGGACTCATTCACAGATTTGTTGTTATGATTTTGAACAGAGCGCAGGTAAGGCTTAACCAGCGGGAGCTGTTTAACCTTCAAGAAACCAGAGAAGAAAATTTAAGTCAAGATAACTTTTTGTAGAGGTCTCCTAGCATGTGACCTGTGAGGCAGTGACATAGCTAAGTATTTTAAAAGGCTACTAGAGCTAAAAGCCTTTCCAACTGTAGCTTTTTCTTTGCCCTGGATAGCAGGAAAATTACCTTTGTGAAGAAGGTGACAGCACGAGTGTGGTCAAGCCGAGGGGACAACACCATCAGCAGATCATTGAGCAACAGAGGTTTAAATTCCAAATAGAATTGGATTGCCTTGTAATACAGCTCCACATTGGCCACCTAGAGATGAGTATGGATGCACATTTAGAGCAGAAAGCTTAGTTATAGAGGAACCCAAATGAAAGGCAGACATAACTTTAGATATTCCAACGCAACTGAGACACCCATCCAAGACTCATTCTTGTCTCTAGAAATTTCTCTAGATACTGTAGCTGACTTGCTCTAAAATTATGTGGCAATACCAAGAACTCTGAATTTTACAGAGTCTACTAGTGAAGGAAGAAAATAAATAGAAAATAGCAATAAGTTTGCCCCATTTCCTTAGGAAAGCAATACCTTAGTGATGATATCTTTGAACTGTCCTTCCTTCCAAGCATCTGTTGGGTGATTCATCATTGTGATTATGGCATTATCATATTCTTCATACTTGTCATACAAGAACACCAGTTCAGCCCAGAGATGGGCTTGTTCTGCAGCTCTCAGAACCTAAGCAAAGAGCATATTACAAACTCCAGTTAACATAGGTTGCTATCACTACCCATCAGTGCTCAGGCTTTATTAGTGTTGTTAATCTCAAGAACTGCTGTTGCAAAACTAGGGTACAGACATCTTAAGGCCTCAGACTTTCACCTTGGGAATGTTGACTCTGGACCAGAACAGCTCCAAGTGCTCCCTCATCTTCTGTGGCTTGAATTTGGAGTAGAGAATTGCTAGCTCTGTAAACATCCCCATGTGTGCTCGCTCAAGTCCAAGTGCTGCTTCCAACATAGTTATCAGCTCTTCAAAGTAGCCACGATCCTAAAAGATACAGACAATTAGAGATTTTGCATGTTAGGAACCAACCTAACTAAATTTCCAGTTTTGGACAGAGTTGCCACAAAAGAATTTAGACTGACTGTGTAACAGGAGTCAGCTTAATTACCTGGTAATAGTTGATTAGCTCTTCCAACTCATCTGCATGCACCACAATATGGAGCCCACACATCTGGGCCAGGCGGAACTCTTTTCCGTCGACACAGGCAAAGCAGACCTAGAATTGACAAGTGCATTACTGTTTATAATCAAATCTTCTGAAGAGGCCACAGCTTTGAAGTCACAACTTATTCAATCAGCAAGTTTACCTCTTTCCATGTGCGAGTACTATTTGCTTTCCGAGCACCATCCACAGCTGCCTGGTATTCACCTAGGTGAACTAAAGTTGAGGCTAAACGGCCAAAGTTGGACACGTTGTTATACAACAGCTTAGCTGCTTCATACATCTTCTCATCGTAACAGCGATCGCCAACCTAGGGGAGAGCACAAGCAGGTTATTCTTGCAGCTTTTCAGTCAAGGGCCTACATAAAGCGTGTAGCACTCAGGCCATTATCAGATGGAAGTGCCTTTCAAGTCCAAGATCCATCTGCCATCCAAAGAGACAGAAGTCCCATCACCCCTCTGGTTAGCAAGGCCTAAGGAGCCTGCTGCTGTGATTTACCAAAATGGAAACTCAGTGACACTCACTTGCTGAATATGTGCGTTGTTGGGTCCATTGATAAACTCCTCTAGCTCTGCTAGACGGTTTGTTTTAGCAAGAGCAAAGATTAATTCTGTTTCCACATATGACTCCCGGGCCTTCTTGCGTGCCATCTGGAGATACTTCACCAGTTCTTCCCAGTTTCCTATGGAACAGAGTTGAGAATGCTTACTCTCTGCCACTGAGGACACTTGTGCTTAAGCTATACTACCAACTCAGCCTAGTTTGACATAAGTATTAATTGTTGGGGAACAGCTATAGGAAGCCTGCACAAGCTACCTTAGCTTGAAGTCACCTGACAGCGGGCCTAACTAAATAAATTCTGGTATTTAACTTCATGCAAAGACACCTTTAGAAGCAACTGCCCTGACAGAAATCTCCAGCTAGCTAAAGAAGGTAGTTAAGGCCACTGATTATCTGCAAATGGAATACACTACTTCTCAGTTGCATTTCAGGTGGTCTTTGAAGGACCAGATTCCTCTGCTTGCACAAGGACAGAGGTTTGGCAGAACTGCAGTTTCACACAAAAGAGCTGAGCAACGTCAACAGCAAAGATTTAAAGCAAAACTTATTCATACCACTGGCATTGGCAGCTTGAACAACTTCCATGTACGAGGAAGGATCATCTGCTTTAATATACGAGTCAATTGCTTCCTTCACCATCCCCTTCTGAAGCTGTGCTTTAGCCAGCTGACTCCACACAGCAGGCTCATTGCAGCGTTCAGCAAATTCATATGCACGATCCAGGTTTCCAATGTGCTCTATTAACACCTAAAGAAAGGGTTTACCATGATCAGCCACTATCCAGAAAGGTCAGACTTACAAGACTCCAAACTGCATTTTCGGTTAGTTCTTCAGTGGACCCACCGTTGCTTTTTAAAAAGAGAAACTACTCTATAAACCCCACGCAGCAGGACTACTGTTATGCTTAGTTTCCCTTACTAGAGGGTTCAGTACACGAGATTTGTTCTACTTCTTAAGTAGAACAGCTTCTCCTGACCAGCTTCAATCGCTTTGCTAATTGCTTTGGAGTACTGAAGTCCCAAGTTAACAGCAAAACCCTTGTGTGAGGATGCCCATGGCACGAGGAGTTATTACAGACTGAGATTTTAAGATACCTGTACAGCTGATGTGTTGACATCAAACTTCCTGAAGATAGCAAAGGCCTCCTCGAAAAGCTCATTGCTGATAGCTATATTGGCTATGTCAGGAGCATCATAGTTATCCAGGCGATTGATGTACTCCATGACACGGGTGCGATCAGCCTTAATAGCTGTAAGAATGAGAAGGTTCTGCAGATTCCTAAATGGAGAAAGAAAATATTAGTACGTACCAAGTAATGATCAAGGAATTCATGCACCCCTCTGGAGAAGGCATTACTTTATTTGCTGTTGCACACTGCAGCAATTTAACACCTACACCAGGTATAATTTCAAGTTTCCTGTAACTTAGTTTTGACTTTACATACCTGTGCTCACTGAACACAGAGTTATCAAGAACTATTTTCTCCAGCAGTTCAATAAGCTCATTGGGAAGATCCGCAGTCATGAAGGCCTTCACAGTAACAGAGACTTCCTCAGGGTCCTGTGTTTCCGACAGTGCAGTCTGTACAACCTGTAGGCAGAGTCAAGGCGTTGACAAATCAGCTAACTCTGGTACTAGCAAGTCAGGTCAGGACAGCAAAGGCTTCTCGTGTTTTGTCAGTTATACCTGGTCAATTAGGGGTCTTCTGTAAGGGTTGCTTTCCAGTAGTACGCTGGCCCACAGTTCAGGGTCTTTACGACGAACCAAGTAGCGGGAAAGACTTTTGAAGAGGGAGTTTTCATTGCACACCTAGTGAAAGTTTAAGCAGAGTGAAGTCACAGCTATTGAGCCTACAGCAGAGGAGCTAATTATACTGCAACACTGAATAAGGCTGCCCAAGATGCACACTAGAAATCTCAGATACTTCCACAAACCTCCCATTCTAGGGCATCCAAAGGCATCTCCTGGTGCTCATTAAGTTGCAGAGAAAGATTAAATAGCTGTCTATTCTATTAGAAGTGAGCAGTTCCTGACTTTCTGGGAAATGAGTGCTTTTGTCAGTCATAAACCTGAACTTTTATCCCATAATACTCAGGTTAGCACTTAACCCACAAGTCAGCTGCCTTGACATACATACATTTATAAGTTCCAAATCGCATTGCCCACGCTCGTAAGCCACACAGGCCAGGTGAGGGTCCCTCTTCTCACAGTATTTGCCAACAACACGACTATCGTAATAAGGATTCTCACGCAGGAATCTTTCTGGGTTGTTGTTGCTATCAATATATATTTTAGCCAGTGCATTGTGAGTTGCAGGCTCTTCACAACCTTCATGAATTCTTGCTTCCAGCCAGGGCAGAAGCAGTTTCAGCCTAGAAGGAAGTGGTTTGCACATTAGAGTGGTTGAGCAAATAAGCAAGTAGTCACTTTTAGTTTCTTCACTGCAGAAGTCAGCTTCACCATTGGATAGTCAGTAACTAAAGCAGAGTTAGAACACTCATTGGGATCCACATTCTAGTTCATTGTTATAATGGTACCACGTTCTGAAACTAAGAACAACATCAGATGCCAAAGCCTCATTATCTGGAGGCTGCTTAAGGGACATCCCCACATCAGCCAAGAAGTAAAGCAAACTTTTGCTGCTTGCTCACCCAGTGGTAGCAGCTTGGTACATCAGTACCAGCTTCAGCTATGCAGTGAGGACATGCATTGATGAATGACCAGTATAGTCATTACAAGTCTCTTAACACTGCCAGACATTTAATACCTGTTTCTTTTCTCAACCTCTGCAACAAGCTCATCAGTCGAAAATTGACCTCTCACTACAAGGATAAGGTTCTTTATCACATCTTCAGAGCAATCCACATCAAGCAGTCCCCCAATAACAACAGGCAGACGGCTTGGATTCACCTAAACAAGATCATTTAAAGAAGTCAGTGTGTTGTCACACAGCACAGGCAGCCACTACTCATCCTTAGAAGTACACATGGAGATTCCTTGTTAAGATTGACCTTATCTTTCTGCCTTTACTCCCAGCTTCCTGAGGTTCTGGACAAGCTTGAAAGGCAATTCTTCAGTCAGCAGGAGTTCGCACCACAGTTCAGTGGCTCACTAATGCTCAGTCCCCACAGGAAGAGCTCCTGAGCAAGACCATTTGTTCCTGCAGGAAGCATTAATGAGAACTTCCCCACCCCCCAAAATACTGGAAGTTAAAATTACCATAAGAACTCTACAGTTATTCTACCAAGTCTTTCTCCTTCACGAGATGCATTAGCAGGGGTTACTGCTCAGCTTGGCTGAAGAGTAAGAAACCTGACTCACATAAGGGCTAACTTAACAGAGGCTACTAACAGGCACTTCAGCACAAGGCTGTTTGCAGAATACTTACAAACATAATGCCTATAGTTCCATAGGATACTAGAAAGATTGATCAGTTTGACTCATTAAAGCCAAGTGACAAATTGTAACTTACCTTCTGTACATAAATCTCGATATATTTTTGGAGATTATTTCTATACAAATACAGCACCAAGTCATGGACAAAGTCAAAGCGATCGCATACAATGATGAGTGGCAACTGGTCAGTGAGTTTGGCTTCCTATAAAGAGAAAAGCTTTAGTAATTTTGTTTTGTCCTCGGGCTTAAGCAGACAAATACAGTCACCGAAACTGTTAAAGCAGCTGAATTTGGAAAGCCAAAACTCAACAGTCAACCAAAATAATGACATCTTATTGTTCAACTAATCATTTGCAATATGTAGCAAGTAGGCGTACTCACACCCACTTCAGGGCCTACAGCAAGAAGCTTTCTCAAGTTTAACCCTGCTCCTTTGCATGGCAGAGGCTACAAAGTTTTACAACACAGTACAACTATTACAAGCCTAAGCTATAGATCGCATTTTTAGTTGCCAGTGGTGTTTGGTGGGCAGGATTAGCACTCTGGGATTTCAAAAGGAATTTAACCAGGACTAGATTTAAGTTGTAGTTCATAATGTAAAACTTACATACAGAATTGACTTCAAGTGCCATGTGCGTTGCCATACCTTCTAACCGTGGGTTTAGAGTAAAAATCAAGCTAGTAGCACTACTACTAAAATTTCTAATCAGATTAGTTATCAAAAAGCATTCCAACTTTCAGCATAAGATTACAATGGTTACAGTACAGAAGCTTAGTCTATGTGGCAGACAGTATTCCGGATGCATATTTCAGATCACTTAAACATGCACATCCCAGAAGATAATCCTACATATATATTACATTTAAGGACTTTACACAGGGAGGCCTGTACTGGGAGATTTACCTGGTACATGTCCTGCACATTCCAGACATGGAACAGCACAAAAAACAATAGCTTTCATCAGGAATTTGACAGCTTGATAACATATCTTAGGTGGCTTGATCAATTCACATACCTTACACCTCAGTGACACCAGGTTATTTTTACAGAATGCTCATTTGAAGAGTTTTGCCATCTTCAGATATGATCAGCAAAATCTAAGACTATGCTACGTAACCAACAAACATGAAATGTTTGGCAGGAAATGTTCCCAGATAAAGTTTTCCCCTCCCACACTGTTTCTCAGCTAGTTCTAGCAGTGTTACATTGGTCAGTAAGTTGGGTACTAATAACAAGCGACAGAATCTGAGCTTTGAGCACACCATTTTCCACTCTTCAGAAGCATTCCAGCAATGCTCTGAATCCCAGCAGCAAGAGTCAGAATGTATTTACACTGACTGGCAGACCCTAGTAGAGCCCAGCTGCACAGCACCTGGCTGAAAGTTCACTAAGTGTGCACGAGTAAGGTGAGTGAGACAGATCAACCCTGAATTCTGAAAGCATTTATGGCATTGACACTATGCATTTGTTGCTTCTGTAGATGTTAAACTGAAGCTGATTACGTGGTAAACAATGATGAAGTTATGAGCTCATTTGACATTATGGTTGTTCTCAAGCTTCACCTTACCCCCTTCCTGTTTTATAGGGGACACCTGTAACAAGTTCTAGATGAACTGGTGCTATTATTACAGGTTAAGAGTTCAAGCCAGGGTAACCTTCCTAAGAGCAGCAAGGACCTGCTTTACCAGAGTCCCCATTTTTAGATACCGTTCCAGGCTCTGTTAGGAGGTACTGTCAAAAAGTGAGATACCTCTGGTTCAAGAGGACAGATGAATCCGTAAGTGCAAAGGTCAAGACTCCTTTCTATTTTCACAGAGCTGCCTCATTTCACTGATGACACACAACATGTTTTACCAGAACCCCAAACAGGCCACAACAGTCCAGTGCTGCCCACACATTACCTTGAGGAAGTTTTTAACACGTTCTGGATCGTAGCAGTTACTTTCCCTGCAGATTCTTTCCACTTCTTTAATTTGTCCTGTCTTGCATGCAGCTTGAATATACTTGAAGTGCACATCTGGATCCTGGCTGAAGTTTACAATAGAGCCCAGGAAATAAAACAAACCTCGAGGGAAACAGTAAACATGTTATTCTGTTAAAGCACTTAAGCTGGATCAATACTAGCTTTTAATCAAGCCTTCCAAAGTTACAATCACACAAACATTTGAATCTGGCTACTGCAGAAGTTTAGAAAGCACCGAAGATTCAAGCACTGTAATTGTTTTACGAAGACCGGTTTGTCCTGGCTGAGCTGAACCTGCTGGTGCTCCCCATATATTACACAGACTAGTGTGTTATATGCAACTTCCATAAATAATGATGTACCATCATCAACTGCCATAGGTCAGCTTTGTTTAAACATCCGCAGCACGTGCCTTCCATACACCCCCTAGACAGGAGGCAAGGAAGAGTTTAGAAAACAAAAACCAGTTATGCCCCAAAGCTACTACCACACTTTTCACTAAAGCAAAGACAGTGCAAAAGCTGCTCGCCATGACCCACAGCTACAGTTCACTTAACACTGATGCCATATAATACTTGACTGCTTCAGGTAAGCGACTGTTAAGTCGCTTAAAGATTCACGTGGTTGTTTTGAAAGACACACATAGACATAGGCTGTCTACACAAGAAACCCATCCACAAGAGGATCTTATTTCACTGACCAGTCTCCAAATTCCAAGAGTCTAAGATTATGTTGTGTTCTCAATCTCTACAAAGGTTTTCTGTAAAGTTCAGCAATATGCTGTTTGTTCAGCCACACATCTGCAGAGATTCAACCACTGACATACCACCATGCTGACCAGACTATACACAGCTGGTCTTGTTGAGAAGGACAAAAGCCCAAAACCCAAAGGCCACACAAATTCAAAATGACCAATGTGGACAGGGGAAATAGGCCAGCAGCTTCTTCAGTTAACTTTTTATGTTGTCTATATCTCTCAAGCCTTTTTTATAGCATTTCAGAAAAACAAAATGTACAACACTGATTGTTGTTGCCCCTCCCTTGATGGGGAAACTTGAAGGTTTAGGTCAGATTTTGAGACAGTTTTGAGGCCTAGGCACTTCAGTTCAATGTGGCTTTCTAGATTTCAGTAGACAAACAGTCCTTCATACACATATATATGCTTTTACTAGAGGCAAGAGCACAAACCTACCTTCGAAGCTCTTGAAAGACTCAAATAGCTCAATAAGTGACTGTGTTGAAAGTTGTTCATGGTATTTTGAAGCTACTTGGACACAGATCTGCAGGTTCTGACGAATGTTAGCAGACAACATAGCACGCAGACATTCCAAAGAATCTTCTACCGATAAGGAACCAAAATAATTCACTAACCACTGCAAAGACACACAAGCCATTTTAGACCCAAGCAGAACACTAGGCTCTGAAGTCAAATGTTGAAAGCCATTATTAATGGTCTGGCTTTTGCCAGACTCAGGATATTTGATGTCATACCTCAGGATTGAGAAGATGAGTGTGAACTACTGCACGCTTGATGTCATACAAGTCTGTGAAGTGTTCAAGCGCTCGCTGCAGCAAGCCAGCTTTCTCACACAGCTGAGCTATGTGCGCCCGGTCATAATGAGTAAACATTTGGTTTCCCAGGATAGCATCTGCAACCTAGAAGGAATATTTAAAGTTTTACTTAGTTCCTCATCCCTGTCACTAGTATTTGGTTAGGACCACAATGCAGCAGCTAGTCTAGCTACTGAAAGGCCTGATCCAGTAACTCTGGAGGCATACCTGAGGTGCATGCATGAGGTTCATCTCAAGTAAACGCGTTTGCAGGGGACCTTCCGAGGGGCGATTATTCTTCAGTGCATCCAGCAAGAAGGCTGTGCATTGCTGAATTAAATTATACTCCATAAAGACATCCACAATCTGCAAATAAGAATTTAGGCTTTTTGTTAGAAAACTGAGGAAGTGTATTTAAACAAAGTAACATCAAGCGCAGCTTCTAAAGATAAGCTGTTTATTCTGGCACTGCACTAAGCTGTCATTTAGCTTTCTTAACATTAGGTGAGAAACAGCATTGTCCCCGTAAGGTAAAGCCAAACTTACAGTTCAAAATATTTCTCTGATGGTAAGAGTATGGCTCCTCTTACCAATTTTAAAGGCCTTGAAGTTAACATTTCATAGCAATAAAGTTAGTTACTTGTGTTATGTCTGCAAGAGGCTCTTCATCTTGAACAAGCATTTGTGCAAACTGCTGTCCTTGGTCAGGGCTGATTCTCATTACATTCCTCAGCAAAAAAATCCAGTCTGGAGTATATCCAACCTGAAGAGATAATGAAAATAATAACTCATCAAGAGCACACACCTTTATAGAGCTCAGTGAAAGCTACTGTTAGCAGCTTACAGAACCCAGTCAGGATTTCCTCTTTTGGAAAAAGCTACATAGGGAAGTAGGAGAGGACACACGTACGAAGTCCAGAGGTAGTTATTCATAACAAAACTTTAGGCCAAAGTAGGTACTACACAAGCTCTCAGAATCCCCCATTAGCTATTCTAGAACATACACCAGTTATTCTTAATACAGGACAGATACAGCAATTTAGTTTCCTCTCACCTTCTTAGCATACAAAACAATCTTCTGGACTTGTCCTGTTTCAGCAAAACACTGGATAACTTTGTTTGGAACGTTGGCTCTCAGATAGACACTAAGTGCTAGCGTAGGATCTACAGATTTCACGAGGTCTCCCAGCTCCTCTGAGCATTCCAGCTGTTTAAAGATATAAAACAGTCATTTCACCTTGACAGCACCATGCTGAAATGAACTGCTGCCTTCTTCCTCATTTGTCTTCCTTCTGGACTTGTCTTAAAAAAAAAAAAAAAAGGCTCTGCTTGATTAGCATTATCTGACTCAGCATGATCTAAGTGAGCTCTGCTCCTTATGCTGTTCTACAGGAGTCAGAAATACGGGGGCAGGGCTATAAAGAATTTGGTGATGCACGTTTTTTCAGCTAATTGCATGTACTTTGAGCTGTGGTTACATTTCTGTGTCAGTATCCACAGAAGCCTGAAGTGATTTGGGAAAGAACAGCAACAGCTTTCCATACTGACTTCACCCTGCTGTGATTTTAACAGGAATAAAGGAAACACTTAAGGGTATCTGATCACTTCTCTTGCAGTAAGTCACAGGTAGGTTGAACATCTGTTGCTCAACAGTTTGATCACTCTAGCAGTGCAAGGATGAATTACCCAGTTGAGTAATTCAACTGGGTAATTGAATTATTACTGGGGACAGGGGGGGAGGCTGTCAGACAGTTATGTCCCTCCCCATCCAGGGCTGTGAAGGTATCTACCCCAAATTTACCTTATCTTCTTTTAACCATTTTTCCAGGAGCTGTTTGCGTCCCTGCTGAAGCACCGGCCTGCAGAGTTCCAGCGACTCATACTTATTCAGCTGCCCTTGGTCAAGCAGAATGCCAAAGTACTGGAGTAAAGGGGAAGTCTGCCCTGGCTGAGCTGGAACACTCTGGAACCGGCGTATGGTGTCTGGAGTACGCAGGATTCCCTGCCAGAAATAGAGATGCGCTTGAGTTCTGCTTTTGTGGCTTGGCAAGAGTTTCTCCTCCAGAAAGATCAAGTCAGAAATGCTTGCTACAGTGACATTATGTTTTGCCAGCCCAGAATAGGTCAGAAACAGTACAGTTGAACATCAGCTCAGACATTGTCTTTGAGATGTTTTGACAGAAGATGTGCCATAGTAGCTTAGACCAGTTTCTGCAGCAATGCAGATTTAAGTTTAGAGGACTGTCCTACAAAATTAAGACACTCTCATCCCTGCAAGCAAGTTCCTCTCATCTGAATTTAGTCTGTCATTTTTACCCTGTTTCCAGGTGCAGCCTCAGCTAGAAACTGGCTTTTCTTAATCAATGGAAAAGCAAGGATAAGTACCAAAACCATTAAGCCTCAGAGCCATTACTTTGTCATCTCTTCCTCTCCCCCTCGTTAGGCTTCGTACAAGCTTTAAGATACAGTCAGTACTCTCTGTGCATTGCATACAGGTCCTTCACCAGTACCTTAAGTACTGCATTAGGACAGGAACAGTAACAAGATTCCAGCCTGGGCGCTTAAGAAATTCAGCAAGCTTTCCTGAAGCAAGAAGCTTAAGCCAGTAGAGTTCAGTGCTATTCTGAGTATCAGTCTATTACCTTTGGTGCATTAGCTGCCACTTTTGCTGCCTCCGAATAATTCCCTTGTGCAAACAGACCATTGAATTTTCTGGCAAAGAGTTCCTCAGCGCCTGCCAGGTTGTTGCGGACAGCCATTCGTAAAGCTAGGTCAGGATTCTGCAGCACATTCGTGATGTAGGGAATAATATTCTCTTCTTCCACACAGACTGAGAGCACCTGAATAAATCGTCAAGGAAAACTTCCAATTAGTCCACACATATGAATTGTGCCAAAGACCACGCTAAGGAAAGCTATAACTTACATGGGATGTTTTTTCATCCCTTGGTAATTGCAGTCTTGCCATTTTAATTAAGAAACAGACTTTTCCTCAGGAAGAACCTCTACCATCCAATTACTGAATCAAGGCAGATGATTAAGACTCAGTTTAAACCGAGGTATTTACAGAGGTCAGAAATACAAGGACTACCTTTCTATAGCCTACACTCAGTGTCTTAAGTAACCAAACTGAAGGATAAACTAGGAACAAATCATCTGCTTTAAACTAGTTAAGTTAGATGTGTATGAAGATACAGTAGTGACTTTTCTTTGGGGTTCAGAACACTGTCAGACATCAAATGTTCAGAGCAGAGTTCAAAGGTAACATTATTCCCATTAGTATGTGCTTTGCAAGAGGATACAACCTGTCCCCCACAAGAGGGGTAATAGTCTTGTTCCATACAATAGTAGGACAGTGATCTAAAGATTCACTGACTACCATTAAAAAATCCCAAAAAAATCACACCACCAGAACCTGAGTAGGGAAAAAACTGGAAGTCAGACAAGCTGCACTGCTGTTCAACTACCTGACGCTACCATTGTTCTGTCTTGTTAATACCTGCAAGCTTTTAGACATTGACATGAACACTACAGTGTATCATTAGGGTCCTGGGGAATTAGCAAAACAAGAGATTCCAGACCAAGCTTCCTTACTTGTCCCTTTCTGTTTACTCCAATAATTCCAGCTGTTGCTTCATGCTGTGCAGTAACAAATATGGTCTCTCCACTGATCCTGTTCATGTAGATACAGGTGCCAGTTTCCAGGTCATACAAGTGGATGTAACCATATTTTGTTATGAGAAACACCACATCATGCTTGTCACTGATCTGCAAAACAGGAACAGAATAATCCAATTTGGTACTGGATAAAACAAGTGCTTTCAAGACTAGAAGTGCTGTTATATTTTTACTTGAGTACTACTGCAGTAGAATGACATTAAGAGCTTGAAGACAGTTAAATATACATGGATATTTCTTCCATAAATAAGAACATGCTGCCTTTGAATGCCACCTTTAACAGTCCTGAAGCAGGACAAGAAATAACACCAGTTTAGTGCCAAGCCTCAGGTCAACATATTGACCACCTGGCTTCCAGTGCCCTGTTAGAGTGTCACATTCACCAGAGAAGCTACAGACTTGTTCTCGTGCTCTTGTTTGCAGCTACCCTACCTGCATGGCAACAGGAAAGTCATTCTGTGCTTCAGGAGGGAAGAAGACATCCACTGCTTTCTTTGGAAACGGCTGGTTCCCGGTAGGTGGTGTGCCAACTTCAATGATATGCAACTGTGCCATAGATAAGATTAATCTGTTAGTTCTTGTATTTAATTTACCTGCAATGAAGATACAGCAATTCTTTTGCTGTTGAGCCTTAATCCCAAGCAAGATAAAACTACGGCAGTCTTCCTAAATATTTTCACTGGCTAAAGGCGTGGCATACCGCATTCAGTGCCGTAGATGAGGGAAATGGCACGAGCTTTAGTTACCCAGAGCTACTCTGAAGTTTAAGGATTCAATTAGGTCAGTCTAAATGCACACTCTCAACTTGGTTAACATTCTACAGAGATAGTTCTGAAGATTTTTCTCTAAATCTAGCTTTCGTTTTACGTTGTTTTAGCTGCCAAAGTAGCTCACATAATTCCAGTGTTCGTATCAGACCACTAGCTAGCCTCATAATGCTAGTGTTTAACTCTTTTTCATCCAGTAATTTGGAAGTAAGTTAAGCCTGATACTGGGGATCAGCATCAAAGAAAGATTACAACAGCTTTTCCCTTAAGCTTAGCTTGTGAAGCTGAGAGTCATGTGTCTCAAGCAGCTAATTAGGCTGGTCATGACATGCCATCTAACTTTGTGACTGGAACAGACTCCTGCTGCATCAGGTAGACCCTGCTGTGAAGCTCTGTATGCACCTGTTTTCATATACATTAACATACAGCACATATACACATATATATAATCTAAACTGACCCATAGTCCTTCAGTTTTTCCTTACAGGTGACTTTGTGCATTAGACCACTTGTTTTCCTGGAAGCAGATAACCTCAACGACTCATTAAAGATTACAGCATGTGTCAAACCAGGTCTTACCTTACCCCCAGCCTGCCCTCTTACTGCAAAACAGAAGAGAGTGGATTCTTCAGCATTTCCCTCCATCTTGAACTGTGCAAAGCTAGCTGCATGGCCCTCGATTGGTTGTGACACTTTCCTATCCACAGAATACAGCTGCATCGCTCCCACAACACGATTTTGCTAGACAAGACAGGACAAGAGTCAAGAATAAGAGGGACTCAGCCAGTAATGTCATTTAAGTTAGTGCTGGTAAATACGCTGTCACATGAAGCTGGGGTTCGTGCCATACTTCCTCTTACAGAGGCATCACTTAAGACTCTCAACCTTGTAATAGTGTTCATACCGCTACTCTAAGACTTTCAGTTACACTTATGCTTGTTATTTGAAGATCAAGACAAAGCATTTACATTCCCAACAATGCTTTAGGAAATAAACATCTTGGTCGTGCTCCTACAGAAGGAGGCAACAAGACAAGCTCTCGGCCTTCCACGGCAGGCGTCCCTAGGGGTGAGGTACCTGTGCAGATATGCCAGTAAGCAGGAGCCACTTCTGTTTAGCGTCAGTTCGGTAATTGATGATCTGACAGCCAGCAAGACTAGAATGGCGATCAAACATTTTGACAGGCTGGGACTCCCCCTCCATGCTCCAGTGGTAGACAGCGTTATCCGTTACAAGGGCAACAGTATTCAGAGAGATCCACTTCCAGAAGGTGACATCATCCGTCATTGTATGAGCCTTCATTTTGCTCTTCATTTCAATGTTAAATATTTGCAGCGTTTTCCCAGCTAGAAAATACAACATTGTTAGCCAGGTTACAGCTTCCACCTGCTACTTCAAGCATTGGTTAGAAGTAGAAGAGCTGCACCATGACATTAAACTCTCCTGACTTTCTCCAAGAAAATGCTGCTTTACACTGGCAGTGTCTTCCGTGATCAGCTAATTACTTTTAACCAGATCACACTCCTAGGGCTAATTTTACCAATTTGCCACTACCAAGCAGTCAAACAGATGTGGAAAACAACGTGGTAGGAGACAACAGCTTCAGCTACAGAAACAAGTTGCATGAGACTTCACATACATCAAAACTAGGTCACAATAATGCTGAGTCTCTTGAAAGTTGTGAGGAGAACTACACCAGTGTCATTAAAAACTGTGTCCACATCTGTCTTAAGTATAAATAAAAAAGCACAACATAGAACAGTGAAGTTGGCAGAAGGCTTTTGTAATTCAGACTCATTAAAACAAAACCCTTAGGTTGCACTAATGGGATACAGAGCTACTGTCTGCAAACCAGAGTAGCAGAAACTGTGCGAGGAAAGGAATCTAGTGACCAACACGAGCTCTAGAAGGTAAGAGGAAAAGTTCTCTGAATTACACAGAATGGTGCATACACACAGTGGCATATAAGAAATTCTTTCTTCCTGTTGAGAAGATAAGGAAGGTTCTGACCAACTTGTACTAGCTTTAGGAGGCAGCTTGATGAAGTCACAGTGCCATACGGGCAAGTGCCTTCACTCACCAGGGGTTAGTTTAGTTAGAAGTCAACGTTAGTTCAGCTACTGATGTTAAGATGCAGCACGAGGAGTTTCTCCAGAGCTTGGAGAAGACTATCTAGTAGCGCTACTCAGGCTAGTCATTTGTTTTATATCTAGTGCAGCTAGAGCTTTAGAGGGAAGGGAGATGACATTCAGGCAGCATGTATCCTACAGCCTATGCAAGGCATATTAAGAGGCAAAAATCTAGACTTAGGTCAAAAGCCCTGTTCATAAAAATACTTAACATCAAGATCCCAATAGTTTTAAATACACTTCAAGTTCTTGAGGGGATTAATTTTATGAATCTTAAGGATTCCTGCCTTTGGGAGGGCATGCAAAACTTCTGAATTTTAGGTTTTCAGTTGCTGAAAACACCACTGTTCAGCTATGTGCACCATAGAGCCGAGCCATTTTCTTCTGCTTTTTATTTTCATAAGACACAACAGGAACTAGTACAGTCAATTGAAATCACTCACCATCTGCACACAGAAGAAAGCATTAAAAGTTGTGACAAAAGAGTAGCACAGTATTAAAGTCAAACTTAGAGAACATTGAATACATATAAATCTTTCCATTAGCAATACACGCGTTTCTAGAGTGACAGTATTTAGGGCTTCTCAGGCCCCTCGAGGAAAGGGAGGGACACTTCTGGAGAGTCCAGAGGAACACTCATTCTCTGTATGGCCAGAGACAGAAACTGAACTGACCTTGTGCTTCATTCACCACATTAGCCTTCCCTGCATAGCTGTACTCTTCTTATCACTGACTGATAGAATAAATATGCACAAACTGGTGTGCTAGCCTCTTCCAGCAAGGCCAGACTAAGGCCTTCAGGAATATTTCCCCCAGGCTTTTTTTTTTTTTCCTCTGTAAAGAGAGGCTTAGTTGATAGACCTCATATGCTTAGGAGACCAAGTCTCACTTCCCTCTCACATGATTCCAGACTCGAGACTCCAGAAGTATCTCAAAGCCTACACTTTCCTCTCAGCTCTCCCTGCTCAGAAGCTTTAAGTGTTCTGACCGAAACAAACTCATCCTAATATTAGATCAGCAATTGGCAGGAAGTCTCAAGTGAAGCTTACTGCCCAGCCACCTTCAGAAGGACTGAAAATGAGTTAAACTCCCATTAAGCTGTGGAAAATTGGTAAGGGACCTCCCACTTAAACTCTTTGAGAGACTTCTGTCAGCCATAAACTAGTCTTACAGAAAGCTCTCCATTGACTCCATTTCTTTCTCAGGACTTCCATACCTTTTAATGCAATGACCTTACTGGCAGGGTTCATGATGGCACTGTCAGCTGAAATTGGTCTTCGAATAGGGTTGCTGGGGTCATTCATGTCAATGATCACCACTTGAGCCTGTTCTCCTACTTTCTCTCTGATGCAGATGAATTTGTCAGACTCCATTGTCAGAGTGCTGAACCCAATGTTTGCTGGGTTGATGCCCAGATTTTGGAGCTGGAAGAGAAAAAAAAAAAAAGTTTAGCGTTAAGTTACTACCGACCGTGGTATAGGTTTTGTCAAAGTCACAAGCAGTACTATGCTTCACATATTTTTTGGTGACAATACAACCACGTTACCCCAAAATGGCATGGCTCTCCAATTCTTGCCCATCTTCAGTTAAGGCCAGTAGGCTTCCTAGAGAAGCCCTGCAACATTCAAGCACTTGGCATCTTGTCTTCAAGGTCCATTTGCAACTCACTGTTCTGAGAACTCAACTTTTGAATCCCTCATATGGTTTAAGGCATGTTGAACTTGCCTACTCCTGGTGCTGTGCCAGAGTTGCAGCATCAGCACTCACTCTCACCACCTTTGCTTCCAGAGCCTTAACTTACTCCATTCAGCTTGGCAGCTATCACTATTTCAAGCTTAACATCACATGTGAGGTGTCTGAGCTTTTATCTTTATCCCTGTAGAGTTAAAAAAAGCTACCTGTCTAGCATTTCGTCTAGTCCTGTCTAGCAGGAAGCCTCCACCCAGAGAGCTGACACGCAAGATGGACACCATCACAATTAGAAATGGCTCATCCACAGACATCCTTAACACAAAAGATATTTAAAAAACCACACCTCCTTTTCTGCCGAGCCACAGTCTGCTTCTGTAAACATTTAAATACATACCTTTAAATTATATTTCTAGTACAGGAATTTACTATATTAGGATGGCAGCAGTGAAACAAAGTTTATTTCACTGGTAACAGTGGAAATGCAGAATGGTAAATTCACCTCACATACAGATACCCAGCTCGTGGGTGATATACCTTAAAAACTCAAGATGAGTTTTCTACCGTTAAGAGGAATTATCACTTCTCATACCTCAGATATTTTTCTTTCTGGGACACAGTTTGAACTCCAAGCCCAAGGTCTCCCAAGAAGGGCTAGACCTTCAAAGCCATGTTGGTATTATTGTACCAGTTTGAATGAAAACACTAAGCTCTTATCAGCTGCACAGAGATGACCACGCCTCAGCCACTCTGTTCCTGCTTACTTGCAGCTCCTGATAAAGAGGGTGTTTTACTCCACTTCCCCTTTGCCCCCGCTCTCAGGCAGCGCACGCGAGGAACAAGGAACATCTAAACTATGTGTGGCACACTAAGTTACCAGAACGAGCTTCACAAAAGGCATTTCAATGGATGATCTACATTACCCAGTGAATCTAGAGACAGATCTTGGTACAGTTCAAGGCTGAGACTCAGAAGCAAGTCACTTTTAGCTGACCAAGGCCAAATACCTACAGTTCCTGCAACTTAACGCAGCAAACAGTTTCACTCAAAGACAGCTCCCTTTGTATCCACGCAACTCACAATAAAGCCAGGAAACTTCCAGATGAGAGACAAGTGTTTCAGTGTTCTCTTGGGAGAGCAGATGTCTTAATGCTACAAACCCTACCTCCTTGACAGGTCAGAACTCTGTTACTCAGATTTAAGCAAGTGTCTGAGGTCCAGCATCACAGAAGCTGGCCACACATTCTTCAGCAATGTGGATTCATTTAAAAGGTATCAGATCGAAGTTCCAATTTCCCTTTCACACCTTTATTTGGGTAGCATTCCCTAGGCCTGGGACTCTGGTATTTGTAGATCAGCTAGGCAGGGCTGTGTGAAACCCAATCACACCCGTGCAGGCGGAGAAGGTTTGAAGACTTTCATCTGGTAGAGATGAAGAGACTTATTAGGAGGAGGCATTTCCTTTTGCTAGGGCTGCAAGCTTAACAAGTGCAAAATCATTTATCAAGCACTCCATTTCCTTGTTCATTTGGTAGGAGGGTAGTTTCAGAGCCTGGCAGTAACTCGGAAGGAAGGGAAGAAGCAAGTCTTAGCAGATGGCAGACCTCTTAGGGAGGTCTAGACTTAGCCAGCGAATCAAAGTTGCTTAGATATTGCAAGACAGGTTTATCTTAATCATGATCAAACTGCCATCTGCTAGGTGTCATGTCTGAGGTACGCAACCCTAGCTAGTAGTGGAAGAGATGGTTCTTTTTAAGCTTAGACCATTTTCAAATGTGAGATGTTTCCCGACTTAAGTCGATTGGCACCAGAGCTCTGAATAAAGCTTGGAACAGCTTTCTGATGAAGCCACAACCATTAGTGCTGATATTTCATCTTTTAATCTCAACAGATCCAAGCAGATGAACCAAGTCAGCTCCAAGCACTGAAGCAGGAAGTTGACTCTAAATGTGACAATCTCTGCCTTCGATTGCACAAGAGCATCACCAGCCAAGAGTGGCACTTGCCTTGCTGAGCGGGTAAGGCTAACGGTAGCTTTCCTCAGCTGCACAGAGCTCTTGAGAGTACAGATCATTCCCTGAAGTATAGGTTACTTTCTTCCCTAAAGAGGCTAAAGTTCAGGTGAGTGAGGCCAGAGTGTTTACAAAACTAAGCAAAGCAAACAGAGACCAAGATTACTATTAGCAAACATGACAGGAGGCATTTCTTTGGAGGTTTTTACTATGAAAATTTCAGCACTACTCCACAAACAATCTCCGAGTTTGCACTACAACTAAAAGAGTACAGGAGTTCATGGCAGGTTTTTTTACCCCTTCTCCTCTTCCCACCAAAGAAAAAAGACCCAAACATTTAATACTGCATTCATTTACATCTACTATCTTACCCCAATTTACATACAGGTTTAAAAGATTGTCAAAAAAGAAGGAATCTTAAGATACTCCAATATTATACTACAAAAAACACTTCCTTGGCTTTCAAGCAGATATGAAAGCAGAACTTGACAGCTGTGCTTGGGCAAGCAATCTACAGTTGGAAGTTGGTTTACACCAACATTTGTTGGGAAGTAGTTATACCAGTTTCCTGAAAGCGTGTTGAGAAGAAAGTGGTCTGTGAAGGAGCTGCTTCATTAGAGTGAAACCATGAAACAGTTTACAAGAGACAGCAGCAACTCTTCTGTTCAGCAGAGATGTCAGCTTGAAGGACTCCTCCAATCCAAGATTGGATACTCCAGTCAAGTGCAGGTTGCACTGAACCATCAGATTCTACAATGACATTTATCTGAACAGCCTTGAGAAGTGAATCATTCAAACATGGTAGGTAAAAGTGATTATTAAAATTAGTTATTTCCACTGGAAGGTAATTCACATACATTCCTGGTCACTTAGAGAAGTCATATTACATGTATGTTTGACATCAAACTGAATGGTAAAACTGCTGACAAAAGTCTCTTTGTTGACCCCTTCCTGGAACAGTCGCTTTCTTGTGACAGTTTGCTTAGCTGTCAAATAATTTCTCCTTGCTTACGAGGAAGGGCACGGAACTGCTGAGTTTGCACTTCACCTCAACTCTTGCACTCAACAGGATATAACCACTGTTCTTGTAGTCACAAGCAGCTGCTTAGTCTCTGCCCAGAGACTCCTTATCTGCATGGCCCTAGAAATCACGTAGCTGGGAAATGCCAGTTAACAGAAATATTCTGTTTTTTGAGAGAAGCACGGATGTCCCTGATGTGCAGCAAGTCACATTAACTGTATTGCAAGGCCATGCTTTGCTAGGTTTGATTGAACAAGGTATGACACCAGGCTACACCAGGCTATGTTGCAGCCACTCATTTAGCTTCAGACATGGAAAGAAAAAAAAAAAAAAATTCAGCAAAGCAAACTTAAGGCACACAAAAGATTCCTCTACATGCTGATGTGTTAATTACTGACTGCAGATCTGCCCCACGGTCAATGTACCTTGTGCTTACCAGCACCAGGTAAAAGTTACAGCTTGTGACAGACTAGGATGTTATATTTTCATCAGATAAGAAGCTCTTTATTTCTATATACTTCCTATTTTCTGCCTCACCCTCAGCAGGCCGAGGTAGCCATCTGGTCTCAGCAGCCACAGGCGTGCTGGGTGACTATTTCAGTTACAAGCCACAGCAGAGACCGTACCTGCTGAAACTCAAGTGCAGAACCACTGGCTGCCATCAATTCTCTTTGGTTAAGTCAGCACAGCCCCAGCGTGAAGCGCTAATGAGCACCACCACCGAGACAAACAGGCCTGTTAACTTCAGTACCTGCTGTGAGGGACATGCCAAGAGAAATAGCTTATGAACTGCTTAACTAATTGTTCCTATCCAATTAGTGGATGCACACACACTCTTCAGGTCGCCTAATTCTTCACAGCATTCTTTGTTACAGATTTTCCCTGTGTAAGAGTACTCCAAGCTCACTGGTTTTAGGAATTCAGCTCCACTAAGAAGCAGGGAGCAAGACCCCACCAAAACAGCATTAGGCACAGCAGTCCTGTCTTTTAATTCCTGGCTTAAAACACCACCAAAAGACTTAAATGCTTCAAATTAATGCTGTTGTAGCAGAGATTTGGTGTTTTAGGATGTATTAGACTGTCTCACTGCCAGCAGAGTACACGGAAGCATTTTGTTGGTTGTAACTGTGAAAGTGAAGTAGTACATTTGCCAGTTTTATTCCACGACACTTTGACTGTGCAGGTTTATTCAGTTAGCTCTCTGTGATTCTCAGAGCCATCCAAGGACCACCACACTAAACAGCACAGCCACCATCCAGGTTTGCTCCATCAACAACCCACAGATACAAGAGGCACCAACTTAAGGAATCCCTACAACACAGGTACAAGCAACCAGATTTGCCATCATTTGATATACTGAACCCTGACCCACCCACCCCCCCACTACGTGCCCATGGGGCTGTTTCCTCATGGCTCCTTAAAAAGAACTCACCAAACAAAACAACAAACTACATAAAGTTTCATAACGTAAGGTTGGTACCAAGTTTTGATAGCACAGGAATCAAGTTTCTCCTTGAAAACTCCCAAGGTAAA
Source organism: Megaceryle maxima (assembly GCA_024605025.1). Classification (NCBI taxonomy): domain Eukaryota; kingdom Metazoa; phylum Chordata; class Aves; order Coraciiformes; family Cerylidae; genus Megaceryle; species Megaceryle maxima. The sequence continues at coordinate 27,957 of JANHGN010005253.1, read as the reverse complement.
AAGCTCCTCCACAGCATGTTGTTGATGTTCTCTTGTGGCAAGGCAGAGATCTACAATAGACAACACAAAGATAACACCCCCCCCCGCCCCGTACTTGCGAATTCTGAGATTTCAGAGCTATGTCACGGGACTCAAGCAAACAACACCTGAAGCCTGACTAAACATTTTGATTTTAGACTTCAGAAAGCTTACTTAACCCAAGAAAGCCATCTGCTTGCCACATCTCACTTGCCCAAACTAGACCTTACTTGCCCAAACTAGACCTTTAGCTCAAACTGTGGATCCAAAGCACACTGTACTGTGTTGTGTACCCAAGAGACAAGACATTCAGGAGCACAACAGTGCAGGGCCTTTGGCTCTTCAGTCCCATATCACCCAGCCAAGATGTGGACAGCAACAGGCAGTGCCAGCGTGCCTTGACTAGTGCAATTGTAGAGTGCAACTGGCTTGAAGCTGAAGATGAGGACAAGTTTCATACAGACAGTTACTTGACAATTTTCTAACCTGCAGTGGTGGATCCACAGAGAACCAGTATCACACTACGGGTGTTGCTGACTGACATTCTAGCCTAACTAAAAGCAACTTTTAATAACAGTCTCTTGAGAACCTTCTCATTCACATCACCTGCCTTTTTATGAATAAGGCTCCAGTTGTGTACCTCTTTTTTTTTTTAAAAAAACATCAGCTACAAACTTGCAAGCATTGCACAACACCTGTATGACAAGTTTCCTGGACAATGTAGGTCAGGCACAGTTCAAAAATTGTATCGTTGAGTCCACGAGGGCCTCCTACAAACAGTCTGGAACACCCTAAAGCAGTTCTGGATAACAAGAAGTGCAGCAATACCAATGGTTCCACTGAAAATTTACTCCAATGGCATCAGAAGTTTCAGCATGAAAACAGCACCTCCGAGAATTCAAGTTCCTCTGAACTTTTCAATGAAATAAAATGAGGAAGTGCAGCAGATACAGCAAACTGAAGCGTTAAGGGCAAAAACCACGTGTGTGCAGGCTCAGAAGGCTGGACACTTACAAAAGACCAGCTCATATACACAGTTGTAAAATACACTGATTAAGCCAGTGCTCTACATTAAATAGGAAGAGGAACAAAAGTATCTGTTTATTAACAGATAATTCAGTCAGAACAGTCACGTTCCCCAGGACTGCTGCCCTGAAACCTATCAGCACTTCAGAGTGAGGCTGATGAGTTTCATTATGTAATAGCACTCATGTCATTAGAGACCTGGTAGCAGGTCACATACAAGGTTTGTATCTTAAATAATGTATCATAGGTGCATTTCCACAATACTTTATTAAGAGCCGGGCTACCCAGAGGGGTGAGTTTCACTGGAGTCTACAGAACCTTCTCCAAAGCCAGTTCTGGGCTGAAGCTGAAGCTCTGTCCAACTCACAAGATTCTCCTGTCAATGCTGCTTGCTAAAAACTAGTCCAGGGCCACACATAAGCTATGAATTCTGGCCTGGTTTTAAACTGATAGTAAATTAAAATTATCCAGTGCTCAACAGTTAACTAGCTAGATAAAAACTAACCAAGGCAGCATTTTTTTAAATCTAAAAACTAATGCTATGGAGAGCAGTAAATTACACAGAAAAGTAAGTGCTTTGCAACTGTTCTTTTAACAAGGTGTCTAGAAATTAAATTCCTTCCATTTTGGCTTAGGGAAAAAAAGTCACTACAAACCATGCAATTCCCTCACTGTTAGTGGCACCACAGTCCCGGGTCATTAAGCAGAAACCATACGCTGACATCCCAGGGAAGCCAGGCTACAGACAAGCTGCTAGAAGCCAGAAGACCCTACCTAGGTAAGTTCACACAAGTTGTCCTCGAGAGAAAAAAAAAAAACAACAAACGAACCTATCCTCCTCAGCTGTGAAACCAAGTTTAATACCACCACAGAGATGTATCGCTCTTAGTACAAGCCCTGCAGACTTGTTAGAGAGGAAGTGCACAGTTGCACAACCCTGTTACCACTTCCAGACCCCTCCCTGTACTCCAGCTTCACCAGAGACATTAAAGGTGCACGCTCATCTGAGAGGGTAACCTTGCATTCCTGCAGTGGAGAAATTCTAGAATGTTACTAGTGCCTTCAGAAAGCCACTTTAAAGAAACTAAAGGCCAGCACTCAGAAATAATCTCCTAGGATCCAGTTATGGTTTAATGATGCCCAAGCCTAGAATTTGTGAGAGGCCAGGAGACACCAGAGTGCAGGCCTGGCACTTCTGTGCCTGCACTGCCACGGCTGTGCTGCAGGGAAGCCTGCAGTAGCTTTCCCTGCAACGTTCAGAAAACCCATACAACAGATGACATTACAAGTCAGAACAGCTACAAGATGATTTAATGGCTTAACGATTATAAGAAGGGATAACCTCATTATTAAAAAAAAAAAAAAAAAAAAAGTCAGTCAAGCAATATACGGAGACAACTTGGCCTCCTCATTAATTTACCCCCACACCCCTCGCAGGTGCCGTGCCACAGCGGGATTTCCCACTCGCGCTGTCCCGAAGGAGATGGGCTCTTTCGGAAGCGCAGAGGAACCACCCGCACTCTCTCCTCCCACCGCCCAGCAGGTGCCAGAGCGTGGGCACAGCGCCAGCCTCGCCTACACCACCGGCACAAAACGCTCCACCAGCCTGAGCCGGGATGGCAAGGCGGGGAACAGGCAAGGGCAGGATGCCCGCACCTCGGCTCCTCGCCGCCTCCCCAGCACACAGAAGAGTCCTGCGGAGCCCCAGCCCTTCCCATCGCGTCCGGGCCCGCACGGAGGCGGCAGCGGGCGCGCTGGAAGGTGCCCTTCGGGGCGGCGCGACGGGCAGCCCGCGGCGGGATGGCGCTGCCCGAGCCAGAGACACCGGCGAGGCCCGCGGGAGGGCAGCCACCCCGCCACCGAAGGGATCCGGGCCACCCCACGGCCCTCAGGGAGGGGCCGCGGACGTGCCCAGGATCTCTCGACCGGGCACCGTCCCTGGGCGGCTCCTCCGCCTAAAGGAGCGGCCAGCCCGCCCGCCCCAGCACCCACTCCCTCGGCCCAGACTCCCCCGGCCCCTCGGAGCCCACCTGGAGATGCTCCTGGAAGCGAATCGGCAGGATTTGGGCCATGGCGGCGGCAGGGGGCTGGGGCTCCAGTCCGAGGCCGGACCGGAGTCGCACCTCAGGGGGGTCCGGGCGGCGCGGGGAAGCGGGACCGCAATGGCGGAACGGGCCAGCGAGCGGGGAAGAGCCGCGCCGATCCGGAAGCTGCCCCCGCCGGCGGAAGGATACCGCCGCGGAAGGAAGAGGCCTACCCTCACCTGCCGGGACCGGCCTTAACTGCGCCGGCCGGGCGGAAGGATTCCGGCGACCGGAGTGACTCACCCGCCGCAGGGCCAATGGGAGCGGCGGAAGAATCCGCCACCGGAAGGGACTATTTCGAGACTCATCACCCCTCCCTCGCAGGCCTTTTTTTTTTGCCACATCATGCGACCGAGGTGCGTCTGCGTCACTTCCGTTCCGCGCTCGTCGCCCCGGCGAGTCACGTGCAGGGGGCAGCGCGGCCGGGCAAGGTGACTCGCGCCGGGAGGGGTGGTTGTCATGGAGACGGGCGGGGCGGGCGGGGGCAGGTCCAGCCACCGGGCCCGGGCCCTGTCGGCGGCAGCGCCGGGACCTCTCCACGCCCATCAAGAAGCCCCAGCAGGGAGGGCATCGATTCCTCCCGCTCCCAGGGCCGCTGGTGAGGTCCCTGCCCCTTCCCCTCTCAGTATCCTCAGGCTCTGCCCGCCCCTTTTCCCTCACTATCAGGGTGTCACCTGCCCCTAAGGGGTAAAGGGAGGTGGTTTGCTTGATTAAGAAAATAAAGTAGGGAAGGGCCATAAGCTGGCACCGACCTTCTCCCCTCACCCCAATCATGGGATACAACCAACCACCACCCAGGCTGCAGCAGTCCCCTGAAACTCCAGGGGATGGTCTGAAGGACTCCCCCTGCGTAACACTGTTAATAAGTACAGCAGCATAATGAAACTTGGCATTTCCTTCTATGTTTATTAACTAAATATAACTCCAGCCCCTAGAAACATGTAAAACTTAACTCTTTTTACTTGATGACCACAGCAAGTCCAAGCACTGTACCCAGAGGCCAGGGGTGTTGCAACTCACGGACCCCCAGCAGAACTTGCCCTCCGTCTGCTTATAGCTTTCCTTATTTTGCCATCTCATGGTTATTTCCTCGAGCCACTTTTGCTTTGTCTTACATTCAAAATTTTGACCTCTTGGAATAGCCCTGAAACACAGGAGAAAAAAAAAAAACAACAAACAACCCTCCCTTCTTACTAAGAAAATTAAAAAACCAAAATAAAGCATTACAAGGTCAAGAGATTCATAGCTCCAAGCAAGAGTGGGGGTTCCAGCTACTGATCTCAGACCTAGCGTACGGTGCAGATGGCCTTTGACTTGCAAATGGCTGCAATAGTGCAAATACAATAGAAATCAAACAGCAATTTTGGGGGCTTTTGCAAAATTCAGGCTATAAATTTAGTCAAGAAAAGATGTTGGCTTCTCAAAAGTGGAGTCCAAACAACAGCGTGAAAGAACAGAATCCTCTTCCATCTGAACACAGGATAAAGGGCCCAGCGAAGAGGAATTGTAAATACACCCCTTCCTACCACGACTGATCACAACCCCTAACTGCTGGATTCACACCTTCCCTTGGGAACTGGAAACCCATTCACCTCGCTGCCCTTTCTCTGCTCTGCAGGCACAGGAAAGGGCGGGCAGCAGCAATTCTGCTGCCGTTGGGAACTCTATGACTGAAACTCGCGGGGCATCGCTGCTCGCTCCTGCTGCTGCCGCCGACTGCTCCGGTGCTGCTCGAGGTAGGCCCGTTAGAGCCTGGCAAGCGGCGGAGGACACCGCAGCCTCTCCGGCTCCCAGAGGCGGGAATCGCGCTGCTTTCCTCTCAGGGTTTGGCTTGGCAAGTACACAGACCAGCCTCTGCTTTTTCATTTTAATAGGTACAAACACAGAGAGACATTTATCACACCTAGTATCTTCTTTAAGAAGAAGATTATCATCCCATTCCCTCTAAGAGAAACCAAATGTTTTTGAATGCTTATGACCAGTGATTGCCTGGGCAGTACAGAAGTGGAACACGGTATTTCACACCAAAGGCTTCTTTACATCATCATTTTAACAGCGCTACCTGAAAGTCAACCGATGGTGACACAGAGCTGAGGCACAAAAAGCAACACTACGTTCTTCCAGGCTTTTGGAAATTGTCCTCTACAAAATGTTACTAGAAGTGAAAAATAGCAAAAAAGACAAGCTCCACCTTAGAGCACCGGAGTATTTCAGGATTAAGATGGTGGTAGGGGAGTCTCTCTTTATGGAGAATGAAACGAACTTCATGACAAAGCATCGCAGCTCTTTGCTTTGTTATCTATTCAAGTCGAGGAAAAATAAAAACCTCATATTTCATTGTGTATTCTTTCTACGCATTTGAAACACTCATTCCTCGGGCTGCAATCTATACATTTTTGAAGTAACAACCACCAAACTCAGCCAGCCAGCCCACGAGGCAGCAGGCCTGCAGACGGACGGCAGGATGGAACCTGGCCGAGTACTGGACTGACTGCTGGGATGGTTTGGTTTTTTTGCCAAATGGAAAACACAGTGCTAAGTCATCCCTGACAGAAATTATGCATTGTTGGCAAGAATGAGAAAACATTTGCAGAATACTTTATATACAAAGACACCTTGACCCAGAAACATCACTGTACATGGTACAGCACATCACAGAAGTGGGAACAACACTTGTCTGCAACTGAGAATGCAGGTGGCAAACGTTCTTTAGAATTGAGATCCTGGTGGTTGTGCTTAGTTGCCAGCTGGGATTAACCCACCACACGGTTCCATCATTGAAGGAGCACTTCCTACAATTTTTCCTGAGTAGTGCATGACCGTGGAGACTGTAGATCCACAATCATACAAAGTAAAACTGATAAAAAGCAACAGTCCCAATCCTTTAAAAACAACAACCTTGAAGAAAATTTTATTAATAATGGCACTGAGACCACCAAGACCTTTCTAAGTCAACTAAATGCCACAGAATTGGCACCACGGTAAGTATGGCATCTTCATCCACGCTTGAGGCCAGTGACATGTAGAAACAAAATTCAGTTTGGTAGCTTTTCCTTGCTGGATTCAGTAAAGGAAGATTGCATCTGCACGCTCTGACACTCAAACTTACCACAAAGCAGTTTTCCTTCAATCCCATTACTCATTATGCAAACATAAGTGCACCGAGCTGCCTTTCCTCACAGCAGGAGTAGAGCAGCTGAGAATATTACTCCATTTCTTTCACTGGGCCACTTAAACCCTGTGCTCTTTGCTGCTTTCTCTCAAGATAGCGAGCTCGGGCATCCAGTATTGATTTGTCATCATTCCTTCTCTCCATTTTCTTTGCAGAGTTGTCTGTAACTCCTTCTAGGGGGAGAAAAGAGAGAGAAATAGACTCTTCTGTGTCAAAAAAACCCTGGCGTTACAATTCCTCCTACTTGCAAAATACCCCAAATCCCCCAGTGGAATCTCAAATTTTTTTTTTCAAGTTCCAGTCAGTCATTTGAATGAATTCCAGAGAAGACAGACTGTACCAACAGCAGGGAAGGGGAAAAAAATAAAATAAAATATAAAAAAAATAAATAAATCATGCCTTAACTGCCATGTCAGTACTTGCAGCTGGGCTCATCTCATCCCCAAATGCCTCTCTTGTTTTTAATTCTAACTGATAACTGTGCATCTTCTGTTTTGTGCACCCATTTCTTTTCTAAATTACACATCTCAGACTCAGGTTTAGGCAGGAGAAGGACAGCACTGGGAGCAGAAAACAAAAGGCTTTGAATAAACTATCTTTATAAATTTCTGGAGGTAGGTAGAGGGTAACAGAGATAAAGGAGTGGGAAAAGTCAATGCTCCAGATCAGAAACCATTAGAAATGCACATTCTCCCACAGAGCTGAGACCTTGGGAGCGCTTCTCCCAGAAGGAAAGAAAAACAAGAAATATTTTCTGTTTAAAGTAAAATTTTAATTTTTTTTTTTTTTAAATATCATTCTAAGACTCTGAGAACCTAAGTATTGTGTGTAAGAAGCAGCTACTGCAGCCTGTTCCGAGGGCTCTGGGGCTGGGCACCAGATTCTTTCATATGAGGAAGGAGCTTTAATTAGCATTCACTATTAGAATATTTGTAATTATTCTGTCTTGGAGTCAAATAATCATTCAGCTTATGCTGCAGCCTTTCCTTCCATTGGGCACTAATTAAGCCTTTGCCAACTATTCCATCATCTGTTTTTATGAAGCTCCCAGAAATGCACCATCTATAAGATCAATATTAATCTCCAATTAATTTACAATTGCCTGGTGAAGTCAAAAAGTTTAGGGGGATAAAGAGAACAAATCTCAGCTCCTTGAACTTGAGACAAATACACAAGGCTCCTCTGAATTATCCACTAATGCAAATATCCTTTCCAGCAAATTTCTAATCAAATCCCATTCATGTTTTTATCATTTAAATTGGTTGTTTTCTACAATAATGCAGGACAGAAAGAGATGCTGGTCTGAGCACAAGAGTCTACATCCTTTCTATTGTTAAGGAAAATTAAGAGAATCTATATAGCCCATGCCTGTACTGTATATTAAATCAATGTTTTGGAAGGGTCAGCTCAGGAGTAGAAAGGTCCTTTGAATATTTGTCTGCTTTATGAAACCTGCTGACAGAAGAATTCAAAGAATGTCAAGCAGCTTGATCAGTTAGCAGGGACCACTTTTTAATTAAAACTATTTAAACAAATGGCATTAAATTCATTGTCAGAATGAGACATTCACCAAAATGTGATAGCTCTTCCCCCTGTGTTTTTTGTTTGGTGGGGTTTTTGGGTTGATTTGTTTGACTGGGTTTTTTTTTTTTTAACCTCCTCCTGCCCCATAGCCCTTAGGAGTTCTCTCTCAGGACAGTATTATTTTGGATATCTAGCCACAGATACCCAAACTGAAATGGTTAGACTCAAAATGCTTTTATTCAATTCTGTGTTTAAATTCTGCTCCTGTCAGCTGCAGTAAACCAAAAGTGGGGAGCATGGTAAGAACAGTGAGCAAACACCTCTACGTGCACTGCAGTGGCAGGAAAATAAGGATTGCAGAGCTGTAGTAAGACAAGAAAAGAGCTATAGCTGCACCTATCAAATAGTTTAAGCACATCCAGATGAACACCTACTAGTCCAGTGATGTCATATACACAAGCACCTCCACAACAACCAAGAAAACCACCCAAACCACAGATACAGACTAGCAATGTTACTTACCATACTGTCTCTTGAGGTCCTCCTTATGCTTCCACTTGGTTATCTCCTCTTCAGTTACTTCTTCCCGTGCCACACTGCTCAGTTCATACGCATCAATTTGATGCAATCGAGGCAACAAGTCTTTGACCCATTCATAGCGAACAGGACACACTGTCCGGACGTAGATTTTGGATGTCACTGTGACGTCATGGAAGATGATCCACTCAAGGTGTGTCTCCTGGTTATATAGCTGAAAAATTAAAGGATTATTTTAGAACTGATTAAAAAAAAAAAAAAAAAAAAAAATAATTTTCTTGGTTTTTTTTTTTTTTTTTTTTTCAACTTTGCACAACCTCTGATATTTTCATCTGCCAAGTTTCACACAGCTCTCATTAATTCTTGTTCAAGAAGCAAGTCTTCTGACTCAAAGTCATATCCTAAAATTCTTCCTCATGAAGGTTTCACACTACTCAGGGCCAGCAATGCAGATCCATTTGCTGATGTGATTTGACTAATCCCACTATAATGAGGAAGTGGAACAGCTGAGATGAAAGCCTGAGCCCTCGCTGTGCAAAGGTATGAACTAATAAGCAAAGCTAAGCTAATATGGGGATCCGGGCATTCCCGGAGGGGATTTGAACCAAACTGACTTCAGTGGTTTTGATCAAAATGGATGCCAAAGAAGTTCTTGAACAGTCCAAAATTTAAAGCAAAAAGTCAACAATGTCTGTTCATTCATGATACTATTAGACATTAAGTGCTAAAAAAACCAAACCAAACCCCTCTCCAAAAAAAAGCCAAACTAAAAGCACAACTAAACTTACCCCAGATTTCAAGAACTTTCATTGTCACGTTCACTTATTTGCAGTGGACAGCAAACATCTGTGGATTGCATTCGTATCACTGAAGAAATGCATACGTCTGTGTGCTTTCAGGGGTATTTAAAACTGCAGAGAGAGATGGGATCATGCAAGGGCAGAATGTAATAAGATTAATATAGACTGCACTTAGTCTGGGATAAACCCCATGAAGAGTGAGATTTATTAGCCCATGGAACTGAATTTCAAGAAAAAGTGACCCACTAACTTGAGAAATTCAAAACTATCCCAAAACCACACAACCGAGGCCATGCTGAACATCCTTGGCTAGCAGATAAATATCTGAGTGGCATTTTCCAGCCTCTGAAACACAATAATATTTAGCTGCTTATGTTGCCGTGAAGCTACAGACTTTATAATGATGGTGCTGTCCTCACAGACTTGACCCTAAGGAATTTCCTTTCTCAGTCATCAATTAAATACCATTTTTAAGCATGAATTTTCCTTTATGTAACATGCCTAAATCCATCCCTATTAAACAAAGTATGCAGACACAAGAAGAACTTTATGAGGATTTAGTGCTTGCTTAAGCGGTTTGGTGGATCAGAGCTTAAAGAAGTAGGGTTACTCTTAAATTAGTAAGGATAGGAAAAGCAAAGCACAGAGAGTTTGAAATATTGATGTCCAGGATGCCAGTGATGAAACAAAGGGAAACAAATGGAATTTGCTGCAAAGGCAATTCCACAATTAATGGAGGGAGGTGGGGAAGACAGTTTGAAAGTAGTTTTAGCAGGTTACTAGCAAACTGGAAAGCCTTGATGTCCTGTTTTGTGATTTGGTGCTTTTTTCTTTTCACAGAGAGATGGATATGTGGAAAATTCCATTGGTTAAGATTCTCATTTTCCTCTTGGAGTGAATTACTGGTTGCAAAGCACTATGACTGTGACAGCGAGCTGCTTAGCCAGCAAATTCTCTGAGGAATGTAAACTGAAGTGCTGAGCTGCATCGTACTGTGATGGGTACCCAATTCAACTGATGACACTTAGGATGTCTCTAGGATCCTCTCTAGCTTCCATCTGTTGCTCTCCAAGAACACAAGGCTGGTGTCATATCTGCCAGACTCAGGTAAGTACTCAAAATACCTTACATGTCTCAAAGGACTCCAGACACCAAAGTGTGGGTGACTGAACCAAGCCCACATCATTCTCCCTGAGTGACTTGCCTGGTGTAGAAACTTGAAAACAGCCCAGTGATGAAGCATGATGCTGAGATGGTGATGATGGGGGAGGGTGAGGAAGTCAGAGAGGCTGGGAGGGCTGAAGAGGAATCTGGCAAACAAGCTGCTGGAAAGTGAGGTGGGAAGAAAACTGGGGAAAGCTGGTTCTATAAAGTGCAGGGAGACTACTTTCCAATATGATGATAGGACACTGGTTCTGCACAAGGTCATTTGTATCCTCCAAGGTGATAAAGAGAGGTTGTGTTACATCACAGTCACCTTCTGCTCCTCCGGCATCTCAAGGGGAACTACTCTGAGCTCATCCCAGCTTAAATAAGTCTTTGGCATGTATTCCAAAGCCTTGATTCCACCTCAGTCTGTCACTTGGAGCCACCCACCAAGAAGGAAAGCAACATCACCAAATGTAGCCAGCTGGGTGCTGTCTGAGACAGCCAAAACTTTCATGCAAACTGTGGAGAAAGAACCACAGCCCCATCTCAGGCCAAAAGGAAAAGTTTTTCTCTAAATTCATATCCTTCACTGACATTATTAATGAGGCTGACATCAGGCTGTGCACATGAGGAGAGGACAGAGAGTAAACTTTTATTTGAATTAAAAAAAAAAAAAAGAAAAAGAAAAGAAAAAAAAAAAAAGCAAGAAAGAAGAAAGATCCCCTACAAAAGTTCTCAGATGTTATACCCACAGATTTTTCCAAGTCTCCAGTAAGGTGTGTGAGCCTCATTTAAGTAGTTCCTGTTTTAAATAACCCCACAATTATACCTGGACCCATTGCATTAACATTTGCCAAGATCTTCCAGAACTCTGTGTTGGTCACAGCTGGTCAGATTGCTCTGAGCTTTGCCAACCTGAGTGTTTGGAGTCAAGCTATTGGAGGGAAGCTGCCAGGTGTCTGGAGAAAATGGTTTTATTTGGAAAGTGCATTCTCTGGCTGCAACACTTCACTAAAGTCCTCTCCTCATGATGTGAACACAGCCAGCCAGTCTCCATCAAGGGACCCAGAGTAAGCCTATCTACATCATGTGATGTGTTGCTCTCAGAGATGAACAGGCTTGAGAAGTCAAATTCTTGTCCCCAAGGATCGGGTTCATTTTTCAAGGGAATGCACAGAAAGGTTTTGAAAAAAGTGTGCATATGTAGCTAGAGGGTGCTGGATGCTCTTCATGGGGAAGCTCCCTGCCTGAACTGTGATTCAGGTTGCAGATTGAGACACAAAAATGTGGGTGTCTGCAAGCAGGTATGAAGTCTAGACAATTCTTCAGTCCGTGTGGTATTAGTAATCCAGCAGTTCTTACAGTTGCCCACTCACAGGCATCTTCTGACCTTTGAGTTGGCATACAGAGTTTGGCAAGAATTCTGGAAAGGCACCAGTTTCCTACAGGTCCTGTGACACATCTAGTAACTTGGTTCTTGGCAGTAAATAGTCTCAGCCTTTTCTCTTGCCTTGCTTGTGTACAGGACCGCAGATCTATCCATAGCTTTCTCATTCATGGGAATTCTCAAAGGATTAATTTTATCCATTCATAGCATAATTTAAAAGGTATTTAACAGCTGTGGTGATGTGGCGCTGAGGGACACGGCTTAGTGGTGGACGTGGCAGTTCTGGGTTAACAGTTGGACTTGATGAACTTGAAGGTCACATCCAACCAGAATGATTCTATGATTAAAAACCATCTGAAGATACTAATGAAAATCGGTGTACTTGAAATAAGCATAGAGTCATTTCCAGGACAGCTGCTCTAGATTTTTGAAGTTTAACATAATTTAGGTGAAACTGAAGTTTTCTATGGGGAAATATCAGTGCTACTGAAATATTTTGTTTATACTCTGGCTAGATGAGATTTCAAGCCAGTTTTCCCCAGTCTAAATACTTCGGAACATGTTTAACATTTCTGTTAGTTAAAGGCCATGGGATGTAGCAGTGTATTCCTCATCATTCTGATACCATGGCTTGTTTTTTCCTTTCATACACTTGAGTAGAGGCCCCTACCAGCTCTAGAGCTGTAGGACCACAGGTGTGATGATACCAGCCTGTCACTCATGTTGGAAGACATACAGGTTTGTGTCATGGAAAAATTATGCAGAATTAAGAAGTCCAACATGTAAGGGGGAGATCTCCCTACGAAAGCAGCTCCAGGCTGATGGTGCTGATGAGGTTAAGTCTTAGCTTTTTGTAAAGTGGACTGAAAAGGAAGCATTTTCCAGTTCTGAGACAATTTTTACCACCAAAACTTCTTGTTGTGCAAGAGGTCTCTAAACTTTGGTATTGACCTATTTCAACATGGAAGCACATGTTGAAATGTTAGAATTTCCTGCTAGATGGACATTTTTATTTTTGTTTAGCAGCATGGTTACTCCCTTTTATGGTCATCTCTTTTGTGAAGTTTTGGTCTTTTTTTTTTTTTTTTGACAAAATTAACCAGAAAAGATCACAAGTTCCATGGAATCACCAAGATATAAGGTTTTGAAAAACAGATACCAAGCATTACTTGCAATAAAATTTCCAGGTCTGGCAATACAGACAATGTCATAATTTCCTTATGGCTCATTTTTAACCTTTTCTTTCAGTCACAATAAATGTGACTGCATTTTTTCATGTCTGGTTTTATGTTATAGGAATCATCTGAGTATTCCAGTCTTTGTGGACTCAATGGATTAATCTGGCCGAATTCGTTCACCTTGGGGATTGACTCATCCTGTTTTTTCCTGACTTCCATAATGCCTGTTTCTTGACATTTAGCTCTCTTGTGTCATAGCAGCCTGGATTCATATTTAGTGGGCCCTTTTCACCACCCTTCACGTTTGTTGTGGCACCCTTGGGCATGGCAAATCTCAAATTCTGAGTAAGTGTGGAACAAAACACGTATGGTCCATAGCAGTTCTTTAAATTAGGTGAGTATTTTAATAGTTATAGAGTTTTAATTACATTTTTAAGGCCCTCAGCTACATCTGATAACTTATTACACTAAAAAAACCCCAAAAGCTAAACCATATACACCCTCTGCACCTGGATTCATCTCACCTAGCTTATGCCTTTAAAATTTAGGGAATGTATACAATTTGTAATTACTCTAAGCTAATGAATGCTGGTTAAGGAAAGATAACTCCAGAAGGTAATTCCTCACATTTCCAAATAGCTATTTAATGGAGAGGCAATGCGACTTTTAATACGATAAAATTATGTAAAACAAAGCATCTCTTCTTGCACAGGAGCAAGGATAAGCAAGAACCTTTCTGCACACCCCAACCCTTAGTAGTAACTCTAATCATGGAGTGTTATTCCTGCTGGAAGTAGAGCCTGTCTGTGAAAATCTGCTGTTAACTTCAGAAAGTGCAGTTAGTTAGAAGAGACTGAGCTGAAAACTAAAATCACTGAACAGAATGAGTTCTGTTCTAGCTCAAACCAGGACAGTAAGACACAATAAATTACTGTTCTGCCTACCACTAAAAACATTAGATCAGTGATATAGGAGAAGGAAATAATCTAAAGTTATGAAAAAAAAAACAAAACAACAAAATCCAAGTAGAAGTTGCCATGAGAGTGAAAGAGACAAAAGGTATAAGCCTAGAAACTTTCTTTTCCTTCTGCTGAATTAATTTTCAGTGACTCCTTCACTCATTGCCCATTCTGCACTGCCTTCTAGGGAGCCTATCTTTCTCTGGTGATTAGAGGTGAATTATAGGCCAATAGCCTACAGAATATAATCAACTTTACGATAAAGTTAGGCAAGATAATCTCCTACTTCTTGTATTTAGACCTCCACGTCTGAACTTTCAGCTTTAAAGCCAGACCAGAATGTATTACTATAGTTGGCTTTTGGCTGTGTGAATGTGATAAGCAGAATTGTTAGTCAAAACAGTGGTTTTGTAATTAATTATCCCCTATCCTCCTTTCATCTGTGAATTATTCTCACTCAATTATTTTTCATCTCTTCTGTGTCCATCAGATGGGCTTGCCATGAAGCAAAATTTTTTTTTCTTGGTTTATTTTATAAATTTCCCCCCAGATTTTATAGAAATCTGCCGAGTCTGCACCATGCTGAATTAAAATGCCAGGTCACTTGCAGTGTGTCTTCTCCAAAGCAGTTTGATCCTTGGAATTATCTTTCTCTAGGAGACAGTTCTTTCATATCCTTATAAATAATTCAGTGTCGGGTATTTAAACTGAAACACTGACAATAAAGGGAAGTTAAGTTTGAAAATTATGACCCCGCTGTGCAACTATCAACACCGATTATTGCATATTTACGATTGAGGTTTGCATGAGTTATTGCTGAACAAAAAGCTCCAATAAGTGAACCACTCGCCTAGATGGAAAAGGCCCAGGAATGTCACGGGCAGATGTATCATTTTTATGAGTTTGTGGGGGACCTTTTTTAACTGAGCTTTACAGTAATTTTGACCATTTATTGTACAGCATCTATTTCACCTTGTAAATCTTTTTACCAATCAAGCATGTGAAGAAGGATGTGGCCACACACAGCAAAATCTAGAAGAAGCAAATAAATAGCTGAAATTGAGCATTTAAATTTAAGAGTACACAAAAAATTGGATCACTTTCCCATTTCAAAGAGAAAAATGTAAGGGGATCAGTTGGATGTTTTTACTGTGATTTTGAGGGAATTGATATTCTGCCTATTTACTCAGGAACTGGGGCACTACTGCAGAAAAGAAGGATCAGATGTAAACTAAAAAACCCCCAGCATTTTCAATGAAATATTTCTTAAAAATTCTAACCTTTTCAAAGAGAAAAGAAAGTTTTTACAAAGAATTTAAAACTACTTTTTTTTTTTTTTTTTTTTTTTGGGGTGGGTAACAACTGAAACTTTTTAATTTTGGTTTTGAAATTATTTTTAAAAGTAGAGTGAGAAGGATGATTGAGTCGTTTTCCCAGTGTGCTCTAATTCAGTCTCTTGCAAGTTATTGGAATATCTGAGATGCCATACCTGCCATAGGTATCAGTGTTACTTTTCTGAAAATCCAGTACAAGCATCAGTTGCCAAAAGCCCAGTAAAATAATTTTCTGAAAGGCAGACAATAAACCAGAGCTCATGAAATTCCATTACCTGGCCAACAGAAAACTAGTCCGTGCTTCACATCTTCACAAAAAGACCGAATCATTGACTTGGGAGTGCACTTGCCATATCTGGCAACGTGAATGGGAGGTTATAAATCTCCAGTACACTTAAGCACACACTTCTGTGGCACCCGCTTGTGAGATTATTTACCTGCTTACAGATAAGGCTGAGTTTCAATAGTCTGCTACGTGAGGAGCGCACCGCAGATGGTCTTTGCACTCGTTATGACCAGCCTATGAAAGACTCAACATTGCCTGGCAATAGGCCTGGATTATTCACACTTAAATATTTGGTGAGATTCATGTTTGTTACAATTTCTGGACACAGTTCCATAGGTAGCATGGGCCGGTGATCATCCAGAACAGATAACCTGGGTTCAATGACCATCTCTGAGCAGCAACAGAGGTTGTCTGGATGGCAGCTGGTTTGTGCCAGCTGGCTTCAAGTCTACAATCAAAGAATCATTGAATCATTTTGCTTGGAAGAGACCTTCAAGATCATCAAGTCCAAGTGTTAACACAGCACTGGCAGGGCACCACTAAACCATGTCCCTCAGCACCACAGCTCCATGACTTTGAAACCCCTCCAGGGATCATGGAGACTCCACCCCTGCCCTGGGCAACCTGGGACAGCCCTGGACAACCCTCAAGGGGAAGAAATTGTTCCCCATATCCAACATAAACCTCCCCTGGAACAACTTGAGGCCGGTTCCTCTTGTCCTGTTGCTTGCCACTTGGGAGCAGAGCCCGACCCCATCTGGCTCCAACCTCCTGTCAGGAGCTGTCAAGAGCCAGAAGGTCTCCCCTGAGCCTCCTTTCCTTCAGGATAAATAATCCCAGTTCCCTCATCCACTCCTAGTAAAACATGTTCTCTAGTGGTTCTCTGGAAGATGATTCTTGTTTCATTCTAGCTTGTAATAGGTGTTTTGGAGCCAGTTCCTAACAGTTACCTAAGAGTGACTTCACCTGAAGTCTTCAGGGTGGGTTTGTTACAATGACAGCTTTGTCTTGGAGCACCGGAAAACTCCAAATGCAACTGGGCTTTAAAACATCACTGAAACCTGGTAGCTATTTATTGGACATTGCCTCCTGAAGGTTCTTTTGTTAGGCTACATTTTATGTATTTATTTTATGCTATCATTTTATGGAAATGATTGCTTTGCTTTGCCAGTGTGACACACCTAATTATTATTGGTTTATGGTACTTTGTTGGAAGGGTATTACATTGAAAAGGCTAGGTAAGGAAAAGATGGAATCAAGTGCTAAATCAGTTTGATGTTTGTAACCTTCTGAACATTCTTATCGTTGATGTCTTTTGAGTCATTCTTATCTCTCTCCCCCTTCCTAACCTTCCATTAATAATCAAAACATGATAAGAGTAGAAAGGGCACTGGAATAAGGCTGTTTCAAAGTGAAAATGCTTTCACACAGCTGGAAGCTTCAGTTGGCCTTAGTCTCAGCAAACTTTTGCCTTGATTCTAGAAAGGCTCATTCATACACACTCTGACCTATGTTGTTAGCACTGGAGCACCATTCAAGCTCTAGAGATCTGGGGTCTTACCTTAGCTCAACTCTTTGCTGTTGTAGCTAAATGGGTCGATAGATACCTATGTAAGAAAAAAATCCTATGGAGAGCCATAAAGAAGTAGATACTCATGGAATTAGACTTAGTATGTGCCGTGTTATACTAACACATGTCTCAGTATGGAGTCCATACTGAAATACAGCTGCCAACCTCTGCTGCTGAGAAAGAAAACAGACATTGAGACAGGATGCATTGAGAATTAAATGATGGTAACACTGCTGACTGAGTTTATGGAAGGAGACTCTTCTGGTGGTGGTTTTGGAGGGGTAAGATAACATGGTGACTTAAGGGCTAGGAGAGTGGAGTTTTGACCCTCTCAAGGGGGTAGCCTGTATAGGAGATTTAGGAATCTGCTACCATATAATAAACCATGCTGCTTGAGTGATATTTTTTGGATGGAGTATAACTGATTTGGCAGCCTGAATGACTAGATATCGGTCATTGCAATTGTCATGGACTTGGGTGAGTGTCTCAGTGCATTGACTATAGGTTGTATCTTTCTTGCATTGGTTGTACCAGTATAGACAAACTCTCTCTAAGCTGTCTGTCCTGGGTGCTGATACAAGGGTCTCAATAGAAATCTGCATGGCAAAGTAGCTTAAAAATGGTGCTTGAGAAGCATGAAAAAGTAGCACGAGCAAACCTACGTGATTTTGTTGTCAGAGCATTTGAAAGCCAGTTTGTTCACAGCTATGTTGTATGTCCAACTTTTGTACCCCTGCAGACTTTCAAATGTGGTGAGTATGCTTTTCTCACTTAAGGAAAAGTCACTTGCATTAAGATATTTTTTCTTTAATAAACAAACAAAGTTGATTTCCATTAAAAAGTATCTACCAACTTAGAAAAGAAAAAGAAAGGAAAAAAGAACAAAAACCCAACCCCCAAAGCCTAAAATAGTCAACTTTCATCTCAGGATTCCTGGAAAGTTAAGTTAATATGCACTTAATTTATTCATGTCAAGAACCTTGAGTCCTTTAGCAGGACTAGACTTCAAAAGTCCATGTGTTCATTCAAATTATTCCACAGTTTCTGGAAAAAAATTAGTTTTCCCACTCAGTTGCAGCTGATGTGCTTTGCTACCTTCAGTGAGAATAAAACAGATTTTCCCTCTTATTCTATACTACAACATCTGGCCACAATTAGTTTGGGATCTCACATTTTTTGAAGAGAAGTCAGCAATAATTTGTATTTCTCCCTTCTCCTCCTTTTTATATGCAATACACGGGACATACTTCCACAGGGAGCTAAACCAGAATGTAAGATGGTCATTCCTGTCTGCGTCATTTCTTTCCAAAATGTATTGCTCTCAGGACAACCTGATGGCTCACGTACCAAAGTCCATTTTTTCCTCCTATGTCATTTCCAGCATTTGTCACCACCTCATACTTTAAGCTTTAAGCGCTATCCAGGGAGTTGCATAACTTCTGTGCAGAATTCAGATACAAATCAATGCATAACTTAGGCATTAAGAAGAAGCCAAATTATCCTCTGCTAGGTCACAGGCGGCTAAATCATTCTTTATTATTATTTTATTATCATTATTATTATTACCTTTTGCTTTTTGCATTGGGTCTGCAAAGACAAAGCTAATTTTTCATTTTTATGGCCTTTTAACACGAACTCCTTGGAATACATAACCTGCCATATATACTGTGAATACACAGAAAAACAAAACCCCCAAACAGGCTTAATATGAAAAACAGTGCTAAATTTTAGCCTCGCAATGGAGGGAAATAAAAAAAAAAAAAAATCAAACTACTACCAGAAAGCTTTTTACTCAGCTGTGTATTTGCATTGTAAGCAGGCAGCCCATAGTCTTTCTACAGGCATCATCTAACCCATGTGTAAAGTGAAAGTAAGGGAATTATGGTGCTGAAGGATGTTGTTGTCCGAGTGGTAAAACTCTTAGACAAGCCCTTGAAATGTGATGCATCCTGTGTGTTGGGCGTGGTGGGGAGTGCAATGAATCACTGACAGCAGGCTAAGCACAGACTGAAGTGTTCAAGTGGTCAGGCTGCTCTGGTTTGGAAGGGAAGGGGTAATAATATGGGGATGAGGGAAACTGCTCCAGTTTCTGTAGGATGGGTTCATTGCATCTCGTTGTTGCTTAAAAATCATGTGTTTACCTAAACTAGCAGTTCAGCTTTAGGTGCCTAGTCCCATCTCAGTTCTTTGCAAACTCATCTGGTCTCCATCTGCCACTACAGAAGGATTTAGATCTCCCAGGGGTCCTGAGTTGTACCTGCCAGCCATGTGTGTGCTCTCAGATACTCCCAGACATCTTATATGGCATGAGATGTCTCTGCTTAGGCAACTGCATTGTATCCTAATTATCTAGGCTGCTGTTAGTGTAAAAAGGAGACAAACTGGTACCTCCAGAGGCTGATGCTCTAAGCGGTTTAGACAAGGACGATGGATTTCTTTTCTCTGCTGCAAAGAAGAAAACCTAGACACTTTAATGAGAAACTTAAGGTTGGATGCAGTTGCCAAATCTCAGGTATACAGAGTCATTTGAGATACCTCTGCAACATCTGCACAGGGCTGACAGATATGACACAGGACCGATGAGAGAGGTTCTCAAAGAACATCTAGAAGCTGTGTGAGATGTGCCACAATTTCTAGTGGACTCCTCAGTTAAGGAGTTACGTTAAGAAGTGTATGCCTCTCAAAAGAAGAGGTTCTGCTGCCTAAATATAGGCATCTTGTGCCACTTCCAAGAACAAAGGGCATCCCAAACTTGCCTCCAGCGGCTCCTCCAAAGGACAGTTCTCCTGCAAGTCTTGGTTTAGGAGCTTCTTGCATCATATGCTCCAAATTTGCTACCTGACGTCTCCAAAAGTGTCTGACTTGCTAAAACTGGTGTGTTGTAGCCCTGCCTTACTTGCTGAGTCCCAAGAGATTCCTTAGCATTACCTTTCCCTAAATATTAGCTCTTAAACTCACATACATGAGTAATTCCTCTCTCACTTTGTCATCACTCTGTGGCACTTCAAATGCTTAACAGTGTCCCATGGGAGTGGCAAACGACATATGATGGTGGGACATAATTAGTTTTGCCTCTGAGGCCACTGAACCAATTGGAGTCTTTTGATCTGCATAAAACAAGAGACCATGGGAGAGATCATAACAATGAGCAAAAATATCAATATGCATGATGCATTAGTGGTTTCAGGTGATGTGTTTGGAGGAAGGAACAGTCTTTGACACAGGCTACCAGCTCAGGCTAGGAGGATGTTGTGTGGTTTGAGATACAGAAGAGTTTCATGATAGCATAAATTCTTGAATCCACATCTCCAAGTCACTGCGTTAGCTTCAGTGAACCATCACTGTACCTGTTGTGAGGAAATCAACTGATGGCTGAGCTGTGTTAAGATAGTCACATGATTTTTATTATATTTTCTGATTTTTAATAACTTTGCTTGCATTTTTGATCTGTTCATATAGCCATATTGCCTCTTTGGACACCTAAGTGGATATCTGATATTGTAGGTTATTTCATGGACAAGATTCAGTTAAGAACAATCAGACACACATAAAATGAGGTCTGACTATGAGCAAAATGTCTAGTGGACCAAATGCAGATGCCTTCTGCAAGTTAAATGAAATCACTTCCCTTTCTTAGCTGACTGTATTGACCAATATCCATCGGTTGCAATAGGAGTCTAAACACCAGGTATGCATTGGCACATCTATGCACAGATGTGTGAGGGTGGGGTGATATTCAGCTGCATAAATATAGACGTTGAGAACCATCTGAGATGCCCTTGAGTACCTTGCTTCCAGCTGGTGCTGCAAAAGGCCCATGAGTCTCCTATAGGTCCTTGGTCAGTTCTTCTAGCCTGGTGCAGATGTTGACAACTTAGGTCTTTCAGGCTCTAAGGTCTTTCAAACATCACTGGATGACTCTGTGTGGGCAACTGAACTAGAGCTTAGACCTCCACAGAGACCTGAAAGCCTATTGCTTGCCCAGACAACTAAATGCAGATGTCTAAATCTGAAAGATTTATCCACCAGTGTGGTGGATATCAACAACAAGTGCAGCCATCTGGGAATATGGTGCAAATGTGTATCCAAACCCACAGCTGAGATTTGACCCACAATGACTAAGGCTCACAAGCAGCTACTCTGCCTTAGGAGTGTTCCTCAGCTGTGCCAGAGAAAAATGAACCACATTTGTCTCTGGTGGAAGTAATTCTTCTCATAGTTTTCCCGGGTGTCAGCACTGCAGAATAAGTGCCTCACAGAGCTATAAATCAAGTCAGTTTGTACGATGAAACAGAGAGCAGACGAAAATGCAAGACAGATAAAAACTCAAGTATGGACAAAGCCCTACATACCTAATGTATCAAATAGGATATACGATAGGATGTCATCTGTGGGCACCCATATACAGGCTGTGATATACTCCCCAACTCCCACAGATCAAGAGACCTGAGATCCATGAAAATGCCTCCTGTTATACATCTGTCCCGTGCTACTTTGTGCTGTGATCCATCAATTGCATGGATCCTTTGGTATGTGCAGTCCTGAAACAAGAGAAAGATGTGGAACGGAGCAGTGACCAGGAGAAGATGTGCACAGGACAAGATGGCACTTCCCAGCCCTGTCTACAGGACTTTCTTGTAGGTGATATCGGTCTCTCTTTGCCAACATAACTCAATACAGCAGATGTGACAGGAAACGGTCTTGTCCCATTTTTCATGGCAGTAGGAGAAAGATGAATCACAATCACAGGATGCTGGGGGTTGGAAAGGACATCTGGAGATCATACCATCCAACCCCCCTGCTAAAGCAGATCACCCAGAGCAGGGGGCCCAGCAGCGCAGTGTCCAGGCAGGTTTGGAATCTCTCCAGAGAAGGAGACTCCAAAACCTCTCTGGGCAGCCTGGGACCAGCTCCTGGTCTCTCTTTAGCTGGGGAGCCCAGAACTGGACACAGTAGTCCAGAGGCAGCCTCACTGGGGGAGAATAGAGGGGGAAGAGAACCTTCCTTGACCTCCTGGACACACTTTTCTGAATGCACCCCAGATGCATGAGATGATTGAGGATACACAAACATACAGGTAGAGAAAATAGCCAGTTGAGCAAGACCCTTATTTCACCCATTTCCTCTTTTTTTTTTAATTTTTTTTTTCCAGTTCTACTGATTGTGGCAGTCCAGATTTAAGGCTCTGTCTCAGCCTGGGTATAGTGGGTCAGCACTGCTGAAACCTGGGAAGTCTTAAGTCCCAAGAAAACATGAAGACAGCACCCTGGTAAATCACATATTTCTGACCAGTAGCAGCTCCTTTGCCCAGTTGCCCTTAGGAAAGGTGTCCTACTGAGCACTTTGCTTCTTACAGCCCAGAGCAGACTTTGGGGATCTCTGCTGTGGGACTCAGAGGTGGAGCAGAAGGAAGAAAGGAGCCTCAGACTACTCAATGGTGTTGAATTTTCCAGGCTTCTGCTTTAAATTTTGGTAGAGGGTCTAATTCATTTCCTTGTTATATAACCTTGTTGACTGATTTAATGATGACTGGTTAGAATAATAAAAGATTTATGTCCTTAGACATTATACATGAGTGTGGCTTTTGACAGAGTGCATGGGGTTTTCCCAGCCCTCTTTTCAGGAAGCTTTTTATTTTTTTTTTTCTTCTAATTTCCTCATTGAATTGCTCTTACACATATGACTACCTGTGAGTGCACACACACTTTCCTCTGTTGTAAAGGACAAGATGTCAACCACAATTAGCACCAGGAACCTCTGCACTTCTCCCGTCATCCAGGTTCATCTTCTGAGAAAAAGGTCAGCCTGCAGCTTTGAGAGTGTGAATCATATAAAAATAATAATTTAAAAAATGCCAAGAGTGTCAATGACTCACTCTTGAATTTATTGATAATTTGGAGAAAGAGGGAAATAAAATTTAGTCAAAAGACTGAGTCTATTCTCTTTCAGAGAAATGATGCATTTTGTTTCAGCACAGATAAGGTGTTTGTGTTTGAATACTTTTAAATTAATGCCATAAAAAAAAAAAAAGTATGCCAAAATTCAAAACCGCTTTTGAAATTAATCTCCACTTTCTCAACAGTTGTAGTCAAAAACTGTCGATGTAACCTGGATTTCATTTTTGTTTCTACTACTAGACCTTAATGAATTCTGGTTAAAAAAAAAATGAATTCACAACCTATTTCAGTGTTGCCAAATATGCTGCTTTTTTGTTGTTTTTTTTTTTTTTTTCACTAAGAAGAATTATTTGCCAAAGAAATGTCATCCTGCAACACTGATGGTTGTGTCTGTGACAAAAAGCAAGGGCCACTCATTCTTCTGATTTATGTGGCCATTTCAGTATAGATGGGTGTGAAACATCTGCAGGAAAAATGTCTACCAGTTGTGAAAGATTTACAAAAGTCTGCAGAATTGCTCCTCCTATAAACTTCTTTCATTTTTTCATGGCATTTTCTGAATTTATAGTGTACATATTTCAGACTGGAAGGATCCATTCAGGAAGAAAGGGAACAATCTGTTTTCTGTTTCTATCACAGGGAGGATAAAAAGTCATGAAACTATACTAAATAAGAAAGATGCAGGATATTTGGGGCAAAAATCTCAATGCAAAGCATTGTGCTGTGGTGTGACAGACAAGGAGATGATCCAGTGGCAGAAGGTGTCAGCAGACCTCCTGTGATGGGAAGGGAGTTGGAAGAAAAGTAGGGATTGACAAGATAGACTCAACAAATCCCAGCCACTCCTGATTCATACAGAAAAGCATAATTTGGTTCTGAACAAGTCTTGCACAAGTTAAAATTTTTTGGCGAAGGCAGTGCTATGGGGCAGATTGAGTTTTATTCTAAACTGAGTGGTGAGGTTAGATCAAGTTGTCCTAGAAGGACACTTGAATAGGCCAGCATCAGGAGTGCAGGAGATGTTCTTCTCTCTCTTTCAGCACTCCCTGGTTGGATAAATGCTTGCCTGTATCCTGTATTTCACATGAAAACTGAGCCTCATGCGCACTGAAATCTGAAGTTTCTTTGTATATATGATTTGATGGCAGCTGCAATAAACCTACTGGAGAAAGCAGCAAAAAGATTTCATATCTCATCCTGAGACATAATATTTGCACCATATGAATGTTCCTGAGAAATGAAAATACTCAAGCTAGAGGAGGAAAAAGATGCTGGATGTTCACTCCCTGACTGCAGACAGCATTTTCTTGTGCTGTAGCCGGCTAGGACCTTCCCATGTCCCTCTTGTTATTGTTCTTGGCGGGCTGGTCAGATTTCTACAAGACAGTGGAAACGGTCTGTCAGAGCAAAAGGGCAGCTGAGTGCGTGTGTGTGTGTCTGCAGCTCTTGTCTCCTGAAAGCACATCCCTGACCCAATGGGGAGGCAGAGGAGTGAAGAGGGGGATTAGGAATTTGCCTTGGCTATGGTGGATGTGGGTCTGGTCCATGCAAAGGGAAAACTGCCTGTGATTGCCTTGGAAGAGGCACCAGTCCCTGTTCAGGGATCAGAGGCAATGAAGTTGCCATTAGACCCAAGACTCCAGGAAGGAAAAGATACAGAATCTGTTGCTTCTCTGAGTCAAACTTTCTTTTTTTTTTTTTTTTTTTTTTTTTTTGCATTCTTTATGCTTTATTCTTCTCCCTCCTTCCCTCACCCTATGGCATATGAGCAATTTCTCCCTGTTCTGCTTTTCATTTGCTGAGACTAATTCTTGCGTGAACAGACAAGATTTGGAGAGAGGGGCCATACACTCCTCCCTCTTGTCCACCCACAGAAGGAAAAGGCCAGATTCCCAACAGCTGCATTCTGATGTCTACTGAGGTCTTTTTGCATCAAAGAGACGTAGCATCATGCGCAGAACAGGACTGGGAGCAAGGTCTGGCACCCAGGTGTCCTCTGTCATGCACTGCAACATTAGTGTCCATTCCACGTGCTCTCTTTCAGGCCCTGTGAGTCCTGGATCTCTGTCTATACATTGTGCCAGCACAGATGGATTTGGATCCTTCTGAAAGAGAGCTGGAGCACAGTCCTACCCCAGTCCATTGTTTGATGATTATGTTCTCCTAGAAAATAAGGCATGGAGCTGCTTAAATTAGGAACATCATAAACTCTGGCTCATATTGATGGAGCTAGAAATGATTCAACACATCAAATAATTTGTCCCCTGGAGGTGACTGTTGAATGGAGATTGCAAAGGGGTAACTTTGCTGACAGTTAAGGGCTAAAATAGATCAAAACAATAGAGCTGACCTAGTAACTCATGGTTACCAAAACAGATGACCCTGCAGGTATATTTTGCTCCAGGTATATTTTGCTCCACTATGCAAAATGTAGCTGCTTCCACACATGGAGATGGGGAATAGAGGCCCTAAAATATCTTCAGGGTCCAGCTCCAGAAGGCAGACCCAGTCTAACTGGGAGAATGGGAAGCCCACACACTCATTTGTTTTCCTGGAGGCCTGTGGAGACCTCATGGTCTAAAGACCTTGGAATGTTGTGCCACCAGTGGAGACAAACACCACTGAAAGTCTGAAACTGGTGGAAAGAACAGCTGCTGTTTCACTCCATCCTGATGGAGAAAAGCAGTTCTGCACTGGGTCTGCACCGATTTGTAATTTACTGGTAATTTGTAATTTAATGGTTTTAAGTCCAGTTGTCATCTCAAGAAGTGTGACCTTCCCTGCTTTCAAGAGGGGGATCTCAAAACCTTTCCTTGTCTTACACAGCTTGTTGCAAACTGGTCTGAATGCAGAAGGTATGACTTCTAAAACCATGTCAATAACTAGTGTCCTCAGAAAAGGTTTGTGAATGTCCCAGTGATCTCTGATCTTCAGATATATGCTGCTTTACCTTGCTGGATAATTCCAGGGCCTGTTCCAAAGACATATCTCATTCTAGATACAATTAACAATCACTCTTCCTCCAAAAAAGAGAAGCCAAGGATTTCTTGCACCTTCCCATGAGACCGAGAGAGGGAAAATTATTTCCTGTCTTTATAACAGCTGGTGACACTACTTCAAAACATCCAGTGAAGCAAGAGCACCACAATTTTACTTTTCTTAACGGTTGCTAGAGGTTTAAGCAAGGCTTAAACTCCACCCTGCTTCAGATGGCAGCTGATTCCTTTATCTAGGCAAGACCTGTATGGGTATAGCTTTTCAATAATCTTTTCTTAGGTCAGTGACAGAGCTAGGAGAACAGGGAAGAGTTAGAGGCAGGCAAACCCTTCCGCGGGTCTGAAACACTTCAAGCTAAGAACATGCTGGGGACAGTTGCTCTGAGTGTAACTTAATTATGTTAACCACTTACAGAATGGACATACGAGGAGCAGGAGGATGTGTTAGCAAGGAAGAGGTGATAAGGTCATTAGTCCCTTAGGGACAGGGAAGGAATGATAAGGATAATTATCCCTTGTGAAAGAGTGAAAGGTTAGTGCAGGGTCAAGAGTGAGGAAAATTGTGCTGTGCAATAAAATTGGTATCTAGAATCTATGATTTTTAGCTTGTAGTGGAGCAATGAATTATACTTATACCATGCTCATCACTGGCAGATATTTTTTAAGGACCAGAGCAGACCATGAGAGGATGTTTGATGAAAAATTTGTCCCCAATAAATACATTTTTTTCTATCCTTCCCTACTTTCTGCAACAGCAGAACACTTTCCATTGCCTCATGGGCTTTAGTTAGTGAATCTCCAGTTTGCACAAGTTGGTGTCTCACTCCTGCCTCTAATTCATATGAAAGCTGCTTTCTCCTCCTGGCACTGTCCTAAGAACGTGTCTAAGTCACTTCAGTCATCTGTGCTTGACTCACCTCCAGTGGAAAAATGAGATACAAAATGATTAATCTCCTTCCTAGGAGCATCAGGATGATGTATGGAAAGGGAAATGCATGTGTAGTTAAGGTAAAAGCGTGGCATGAAGGATGTCAGGATTCTGTTCTCACTTCTGCACCTAATAGAGCTTGTGAGCCTGGGCTATGTCCTGCTGCCTTATTCCTGGCTGTAGTGTAAACTTTTCTGTGTTACATCTGCATTGGAAACCATGACTCCTGTTGAGTCACCTAAGCAGCAAAATAATACTAAGCCACTTTATGAAATACTTTGATATCCTAGGGTGGAAAAGAGCTTCCACTTCAAATAGCTAAGCATCAAAACCAAATTTCATCTAGTCCTGTGGTTGCATTTCTTCAGGGGTTTTACTCAGAGCATAGGAAAGCCCAGTGCAAGAGTCTGTTAATGCAACTCTTGGCTTTTGCAACATATTGCACCGACAAAGCTGAGTGCATAGTGGTGGTGGGGGGTCTGTCTTGAAAAGGAAACAGAGTCTATCAGTTTGCACATTCACGGTGATCCAGGCTATCCTATTCTAGTTTGCCTCATGCTTCAACAGAGTTAGTTTCTCTATTCTAAAGGCAGCCTATGGCATTTAGTTCAGGCTCAGCTAAGCTTTAGTTAGTTAAGTTTGGGTAGATGAAATTTTGGACATCCACAGCACTGACACGTAGAGCTGGTCTGGTCATAACAGGCCTTGTTTATAAAAATAACCACTTTTAAAGGCTTATGTAAGAATAAAAGACATCCTGCCCTAGAATTCATAGGTGATGCAAGGGATGTAACATTGTCCAGGATTGTCCCCCTAACCGTTCGGTCAAGTTATATTAATACAAACTGTTCATTTCTGAAGCAGCTCAGATATCCGTGCTGCTTGGAGAGGAGTTGTGTAGACACCTGGAAATCAAGGCAAAACCTGTATGGAACACACCAGGATACACAACAGCTAATTTTGATCACTTTCTTGGATCAAACTTGCCGTAGGTTTGGTTGCATTGAAAAAAGAAAAGAAAAAAGAAAAAAAGAAAAAAAAGAAAAAAGAAAAAAGAAAAAAGAAAAGAAAAGAAAAGAAAAGAAAAGAAAAGAAAAGAAAAGAAAAGAAAA
>JANHGN010005252.1:4806-45051 GCA_024605025.1 Megaceryle maxima | reverse complement strand
CATTGCAGGGGAGGTTGGCCGGGGCTCTGAGCACCCTGCTCTAGTTGCAGATGTCCCTGCTCAGTGCAGGGGGGTTGCACTAGGTGACCTTCAGAGGTCCCTTCCAACCCAAAGTGTTCTATGATTCTATTACATCAGTTGTGTGGACACCAGCTGGGTTAACAGAAAAGCTGGTCCCACATTTCTCTGAAGCCAACAAGCCCATCGCTACATTTTGAAAGGCCTTTTTCCCTTTCCCATTCAGTAGATCACGCCTGAGAAAGTGATTTCTCAGGATGAAGATTAAAGCAGAACAGCAGAGAGCCCTCAGTGCAATTATGAAAAGGAAGTCATAAAAAATAGTAATTAAAAGTTGTATTTCTGCTGGGTAAATGCCTGGGCAGGGCTGGGAGCTGCTGGGAGAGGAAGATGCCTGAAAGACAGAGGATGCAGCAGAGGTGAAGATGGGAAAGAGAGCCTTTGCACCAGTGAAGGAGTCAAACAGGGGTTTCACCATCACAGAATCA
Organism: Megaceryle maxima; assembly: GCA_024605025.1. Taxonomy (NCBI): domain Eukaryota; kingdom Metazoa; phylum Chordata; class Aves; order Coraciiformes; family Cerylidae; genus Megaceryle; species Megaceryle maxima. The sequence continues at coordinate 44,545 of JANHGN010005252.1, read as the reverse complement.
CAGAATGGTAGAGGTTGGAAGGGACCTCTGGAGATCATCTCCAGGCTAAACAGCCCCAGATCTCTCAGCCTTTCCCCATAAGAGAGATGTTCCAGTTCCATCATCCTCATATCCTCTGTGGGACTCTCTCCAGTAGTTCCTTCTCTCCCTTGAACTGGAGACCCTGCTGTTACCTGTTTGCACAGCCCCTTGCATGATTTTAGTTCAGCTTTTGCTGGTGCTGGTGGGCGTGAGTGAGATTGAGCAGAGGCAGGGTGGGTGCACCCAACCTGCTACGATGGGTGCCTCTATGTAGGCACCAATTCAGGATCCCTGCAGAAAGAACAGGGATGATAACATGTCTGTTGGTTGTCCTCTCTGTGTAGATGGAGGTGGAGGGAACATATGACATTCCAGTGTGGCTGCTGAACTGAAGGTGGGGAAAAGCAAAAGCAATTTGGGTTAGATGAAAGGGATTTCTCTGGGAGAAAGGAAAGCGTCAGAAGATTTATTATTTCAGTTCAACCATGAACTGAGCACATATGACCTCCTGGAGTGATAGGCAGAGTTTAGCCTGAGGGCATCTCAGATGGCATTTGGCATTTATGTTTGGGCAGGGGAGTTACTAGTAAAAGCCCCATGCAAAGGCAACATCCACATAGGCAAATTAACCAGAGCATCTTCTGAAGTCCTGAGGTCTTCTGCTTGGCCTGCCCAAAATGCAGACACTCTTCCAGGTCATGATCTAGCCGTACATGCAAGGATCTTGCACCCCTGCAGGAGATGGCATACTTTTGTCCACTCACCAACCTGTCATCGGCCCCTCAGACCTGGGCAAAACCAGCTCTCCTAGCAGAGGGGTTTGCAGGTGACAGGTGACAGAGGGGTGACTGCAGTCTGAACATGCTGTTCTTGGAAACTTCAACCAAGCTTCTGCCATGGATGTACAGGCAGGAGAACCTGACAGTGAGCACAGGGTCTAGTTGGAGGCTTGTAGCTTGTGGTGGTGTTCCCCAAGGGTCAGTACTGGGTCCAGTCTTATTCAACATAGTCATCAATGACCTAGATGAAGATGGAGTGTGTCCTCAGCCGGTTTGCTGATGATACAGAACTGGGGAGCAGTGGCTGAGACACCAGAGCTGTGCTGCCAGTGGGACCTGGACAAGCTGGAGAGTTGGGCGGAGAGGAACCTCATGAACTTCAAAAAGGGCAAGTGTAAAGTCCTGCACCTGGGGAGGAATAACCCCCTGCACCAGAACAGGGGAGGGGGTTGACCTGCTGCTGCAAAGCACCTCTGTGGAGAAGGACCTGGGAGTCTGGTGTACAACAGGTTCACCATTTGAGCCAGCAATGTGCCCTCGTGGCCAAGAAGGTCAGTGGTCTCCTGGCATGCATGACAATAAGTTGGACAATAAGTTGACAATGTTATCCATGGGAGAGCAACCTGCCCTTGTGGCCAAGAAGGCCAGTGGTATCCTGGGGTGCATTAAGAAGAGTGTGGCCAGCAGGATGAGGGAGGTTGTCCTCACCCTCCACTCTGTCCTAGAGAGGCCAGAGCTGGGGTATTGTGTCCAGTTCTGGGCTCCACAGTTTGAGAGAGACAAGGAACTAATGGAGAAAGTCTATCAGAGTCTCTGAAGATGCTGAGGGCCTGGAGCATCTCTGTGTCCAGGAAAGGCTGAGAGCCCTGGGGCTGTTCAGCTGGAGAAGAGCAGCCTGCAAGGAGAGCTGAGCAATGCTGAGCAAGAGCTAAAGTGCCTCCAGGGGTCAAGAGGATGGGAACAGACACTTGAGTGGTGCCCAGTGACAGAACAAGGGGCAATAGGCACAAACTGGAACCCAGGAGTTTCCATCTGAACTGGAGGAAAAAAATTCTTTCCTGTGAGGGGTCCAGAACCTGGCCCAAGCTTCCCAGAGAGGTTGTGGAGTCTCCTTCTCTGGAGAGATTCAAAATACCCCTGGATATGATTCTGGGCAAACTGCTTTAGGTGACCCTGCTTTAGTAGGGGAGGTTAGACCAGATGATCTCCAGAGGTTCCTTCCAATAGGATCCCATTCTGGGATTCTGTGAGTCTGTGATTGTGATGAGACCTTCCACGGAAAGGCTTCACATGCCATCTATCAGCCTATTTGAGCTGCAGCAATATGACAGCAACACCAGGAGGAAACAGACAAGGTCCCAGCTATGATGAATCATTCAGGAAACACTCAAAACTACTGCCCCTCTACTCTGCTCTCATGAGACCCTGGCTGGAGTACTGTGTCCAGCTCTGGAGCCTCCAACAGAAGAAGGAGATGGATCTATTGTAGAGGGTCCAGAGGAGGGCTATAAAGATGATCAGAGCACTGGAACCCCTCTCCTATGAGGACAGGATGAGGAAGTTGTGCTTGTTCAGCCTGGAGAAGAGAAGGCTCTTGGGAGACCTTATTGAAGCCTTCCAATATCTGAAGGGGACCTACAAGAAACCTGGGGAGGGACTTTTTACAAAGGGGCAATGATTTGAAACTGGAAGAGGGTAGATTTAGATTGGAAATAAGAAGGAAATTCTTCACTCTGAGGGTGGTGAGACACTGGAACAGGTTGCCCAGGGAAGTTGGGGATGCTCCATCCCTGGATGTTTTCAAATCCAGGTTGGATGTGGACTTGAGCAACCTGGTCTAGTGGGAAGTGTCCCTGCCATGGCAGGGATGTTGGACTAGATGGTCTTTAAGGTCCCTTCCAACCCAAACCATTCCATGATTCTACAAAACAACCCCCAAAGACAATCACCCTAAAACTCAGTGGGACTTTTCACTTTCCTGCCACTGAATCACCATCGATTTGAGCAGCTGGAATTAAACAGAAGAAATAGGAATGAGCAACAGTAAATGGAGATTGTAAACATGAGGGAGATTAAAAACTTAATGGGTCCAAGAAGGTACCGGGGGAGAGCAGCAGGAGGAGGGAGTGGAACTGAGGGGGAGGAGGACTGGTTTTGTCTGATGGGTAGAAAGGGCTGTGGGAAGATCAAGCAATCCCAGTGAACTCAGGGGACAGGAACCAGATACTCCAGCAGTGGGAGCTGGAAATGCAATTGCTCTCCCCGCTCTCTCAGTCCCACCCAAGAGCTCACAGGAGATATGTAGGGAGCTGTCTGTAAAACAAGGGGGAGGTTCATGATCCTCACCATCCCACCCCTTGCTGTGGTCCCCACATGGGTTTTGGGGTAGGAACTTGGGTACAGACTGATGGAGGCTATTTGAGAGATGATTTGAGGGAAATTTAGCATATGAAGGAAGAAAAGGTTTTTCGGTCCTGTGGAAATGTTCCTGGGGCAAAGTAGAGATCTGCTCACAGAAAACAACCTCCTCAGTTCTCCTCATTAAAAAAAAAAAGGAGGATGCTCAGCTTAGCTGAGGATGGGCCTGGTGAGTGAGATGTGTGACTGGGATGTGGCAGACTAAGGCTTAAATCCCTGCTGAATTTACTTCTCCACAATGAAGATGACCATGCTAGGTAGGACCTTCCAGAAAGTCTGTTCCAGACAAAAAGTCCTCTGGGTTTTGACACATCACAATCTTCCCAGAGAAAAGCCATTTTAGCCACAAATCTCCACCTGCTTTTTACCATCAATGATTCCCAATCAGGGGCTGTGTTTTTTTCTAGGTAGAAATGGAAGCAATGTGCTCCAAAATCCCTGCACAGAGGTATGTTCAACCTACTGTTTTCCAAGGATGTCCAAGAGCCCCCAGGGATCTCAGCCAACCTCACAAATTAAGGGCTCTACAACTACTGGTAGAAGAGGGAATATTTTCAGGGCCAACAACCTGATGAATCTCTAACTCTCACACTTGTGTAGTTTTTTTTTTCATTGCAAGCCATTTGGAAATGATTTTTCAGATCATGGATGGGATAGATCTGGTGGAAAGAAGAGCCTTCAGAAGATCATATACAAAGGGCATGGTCCTTGAAGGTTTCCTGAAAACACTGCAACATGTTAAAACAAAGGCGTTCCTGGTGTGACTCTTCCTGATCCAAAACACTCCACCTCAGCTCCCTCAGTATCTGAAAATCTACCTTTCCAGGCTGAAATAAGAAATGTTTATTCAGAGAGCAAATATTTTTGTTACGATACGCAGGATAAAGACTCACATTGCAGGTGTTGCTTGGCTCTCATGCTTGGGTTTTTGGGAGCTTATCTGAGCTTGCAGATCCCCAGTGCACGCCACGTGATGAGCATCAGGTTCAGAAAAGCTCCAGCTTGGTACCCTTGAAGCTGCTTGACCATAGGTCAGTACAGAAATGGATGACCAGATGTGCAAGGCTTGAAGCCCATAAGCTTGTTGTCTTTTGATCTATCAGCCAGTGCAACAAACCCATGATCCTTGCCTCCCAATGTCCCTTCCATCACCATTCGTAGAGCCGTACTCTCAGCACTGTGCATAAATACATTTTAAGTTTCACTCTGCCATCCACCAGAGGTGATTGAAAGTAAAAAGCCATAAACAATCAAGGCAACACCAGCTTTACTATTATTACGGCTGTTAGGAAAGTTCAATGTTCTTGCAGTATCCCAAGGTTCAAAATAAAACCCACCCCACTACTCCCATTTGTCTCCCAAAGTGTTTCTTTACATGCTCTGACATGAAATCCCTACCAGACCTCTCCCTAAGCTACAATGCAGCTCAGAAAACAAATTGCTCTGTGAGTAAAAGAGCAAAGAGAGGTTGGTTTCCAGAGGATGGTAGATTCTTTGGTGTTCATTACAGCACAAACTCTGATGGAAGATTTACCCAAGGCTGGGACATTTGTAAAGTCTCTCTGTGGGGTGGTATGACTGGAATTTAAGAGGGGGTAGGTTCCTAGCCTGCTTTTTCCTTCACTAAGGATACTAATGGTCACATCTCCTGGGCGGTGGTGACGAAGTCCTCTGTCTGTCACCCCAACCCATCCATAAGACCACCATGGAAAAGCTGACCCAGGACATAGCATCATGCAGACCTCAGCTGCATCCACTTTTTGAACCTTCTGTGAGCGTGTGAGCCACCTTCTCATGACCTCCTCTAAGATGGGGCCACACTCCTGCATGGCTGCCATTGGGAAAAGGGGAGAAACAAGATGCCACCTTGTCTGAGCATCCACATGTGTTGAGGTGTGTGTTTACAAGTTTGTGCTCATGTAAGCTTGAGCATAAGAATCATAGAATCATTTTGGTTGGAAAAGATCTTTAAGACAATTAACCCATCACTGCCAAGATCTTTAAGACAATTAACCCAGCACTGCCAAGTCCACCACTAAACCATGTCCCTCAGCACCACATCTCCACGGCTTTGAAACACCTCCATGAGGACTCCAACACTGCCTTGGGCAGCCTGGAACAGCCCTTGACAACTCTTGCAGGGGTTGAAGATTTTTTTCCTCAGGTCCAACCTAAACTTCCCCTGGGGCAACTTGAGGCCATTGCCTCTTGTCCTGTCACGTTTTCCGTGGGAGAAGAGACCAACCCCACCTGGCTCCAACCTCCTCTTAGGGAGTTGTTGAGACCCAAAAAGTCTCCCCTGAGCCTCCTTTTCTCCAGGTTCAACAACCCCAGGTCCCTCAGCTGCTGCTTCTCACCAGACTTGTGCTCCAGCCCCTTCCCCAGCTCCATTGCCCTTCTCTGGCCACGCTCCAGCCCCTCCATGTCCTGCTGGGAGTGAGGGGCCAAAACTGAACCCAGGATTCGACATGCAGCCTCACCAGTGCTGAGTGCAGAGGAATGATCCCTGCCCTGGTCCTGCTGGACACACTATTGCTGACACAAGCCAGGATGCTGGCGGCCTTGGACACCTGGGCACACACTGGCTCATCTTCAGCTGGCTGCTGACCAACACCTGAAGGTCCTTTTCTGCCAGGCTCTTTGTAGCCACTCTGTCCCATACTGGAGCATTGCATGGGGTTGTTGTGACCCAACTACAGGACACAGCACTTAGCTCATTGGCCCATTGCTCCAGCCTGTCCAGACCCCTCTGTAAAGCCTCCCTACCCTCCAGCAGATCAACACTCCCATCCAACTTGGTGTCATCTGCAAACATACTGAGGGTGTCCTGAATCCTCTCATCCAGATCATTCACAAAGTCATTAAACAGAACAGGTCACAACAGAGAGCCCTGGGGAACACCACCTGTGACCAACCACCAACTGGATTCAACTCCATTCACCACCACTCTTTGGGCACGTGCTTCTGTGTGCATTTGCATTAAGTGTGTTCACACACATATGTTTGCGTACACGCACAGATGTGTGCATGCCTGGTTTTGCACCTGTGAGCACGTGTCTGGGTCTGTGCAAGCTGGCTTTTGTGAGTGTGTGCCCAGCGTACTCAAGCAATGGTGTGTGCGCGCAAGTGTTGGCAAATAGGAGGCTACCAAGGGTTAGAGCTGGGCTGGCCAGTAGGTGAGTGCCAGATGCTCTCTATAAACCCCTCTCTCTTCCCTAAGCAGAAGGGAAAGGGGATATGGGAAAGAGACTTATGGGTTGGAAAACTATTTTAATGCAAATAGTATCAATAAAAAGAAATATATAAAAATAGGTACAAACCCAATATTGAACCCAACCACCTGATGGCAATTATGTCACTGTCACCACTGATGCTGTGCAACAGGCACTGGGGAAGTCACAGACTGGACTCAGCAGCAGATGGGAACTGGATTCAGGAGCTGGATTCTGGAACAGATAGGGATTGAAGGCAGAAGGGACAGAGTCCTCCTCAGACACCGGCCATTGAGGAAGAGGCTTGACCCTCGTGACCCCTCAGCTTTATGCTGGATATGCTGTACATGGGGTGGAATCCCTCGCTGGACAGTTTGGGGTCACCTGTCCTGGCTGCTCCTCCCTGCAGGTGCTGCCTTTTACTTTCTGCACCCAAACGTGGTGCCCAAGATTGAGCAGTGCCCTTGGTCTGCAGAGGAGCCAGTATCAGCAGGAGCCTTTCTGCACCCCCCAGCCCTTGGCAGTGACTCTGACCATGGAGCGTTGTCACTGCTGGAAGCAGAGACTGTCTGTGAACATCTGCTGTGAGCTTCAGACAGGGCAGGGACTGAGAAGAGATGGGGCTGAGAAGTCAAATCAGTGAATGGAATTAGTTCTGTTCTAGCTCACACCAGGACATGTTTCTGTACACAGCCTGGTGCACTTGCCTGGAGCGTGAAGGGTCCACGCAGCTCCGTGGCTCTCTGCAGAGCTGGGCTGAATGGCAGCTGTGGACGGGGGCAGCTGACCAGTACCACACACGGTATTAAAAAACAGATCTCACTGTGACTCATCATCACGGATCTGACAAACTGTTGATCCCATTGATAAAACCCGGAGGGTTCGGGCACCCAGCCAAATCCCTCCACTTCATTCATGGAAAGGAGGGCTGGGGAGGGAAATCAGCTGGGCTCAAGTCCAGGGAACAGAAGCACAAGCGGCTCTGGCTATTGCACAGAGTCCTCCGATAGCCATGGATGGAGGCCAGAGGCACAGGCAGGAGTCAGGAGCCATAACCATCCCCATGCAATGAGGCTCCAGCCAGAAAACAGCAAGGCAGCAGTGTCCTGGGCCAGAAATTCTCCTTGGAGGGGAAGACCCTGCAGCAAAGCCCTATCCCCAGAAAGGTCATATCCTTCTGCCCTTGTGCAAACCCCTCCACCAGTTAACCCAAGCAGTGCTGTTCTCCCAGTTGGATTTAGAGCCAAGATCCAGTCCTATATGCCAGCAGCAAGCTAGACAGGTAAAGAGAAGAAATGGGCAGCCCAAGGGTGTTGTGGGATGCCCAGGCTGCAAATATCCCTCGTGCAATCCCTCATGCAATCCCTCATGCATTTACCTCTTTGCGTGTGCCCAAGGTCTCTTAGACGACTCCAGTGTTGGAAATTACATGTGATAGCTCCTTGCAGCTTTTCCTAATTGCTGCTGGAGAGGAAGAGGAACCTGGAGCATCCAGCCCATCCACTCCTTATGAATGAATCCCCCAAACCCTGTCCTTGCAGCACATCACAAAATCTCTTGACAATGGGTGGGGTGGGCAGATGAACTGGAGCACATCGCACCCATGAGGGTACCCATTAAAGGGGAAAACCTGTAAATAGTAACCTTGAGATAAGTACCCAGGCCACCAGACTATTAGTTCAGAGTGGTCCTTCCTGCTGGAGACCTTACTGAAACAAGCACCCTCCCAGAAAAGGGTTTTCTTTTTTTTTTTATTTGGCCAATCTGGTGTTTTCCAGCAGGGAAATAAAAGTTTGCCTTGAGAAATTCTTGGTCAGCCTTCTCAGGAGATTCATGAAACAACATGAATGAGGTCACTGAAGGAATGACTTATGCCTCACTGCAATCTGCTTGGAAAAGGGCTGAAGAAGCAGGAAACCCTCACAGTTGCCTCATGTGGTGCTGGACATGCTGCTCTGACCCATCAGCAAGGAGCTGAGATGTTACTGCCCCAGGCAGAGATCTACCAGTGCAACTCTGCTTAGCTCTCAACCTACTCTCTTGAAAAGGCTATTGGAGCTCAACAGAAAAAGGGGTGGGGGGTTTTAAACCCAGGACATTGTGATAGACTGGCAAAAGAGTTTGATCACATGCAGCAATACTCGCAGACCCAAGGGAACAATCAGTTTAAGCAGGATTGCCCTATCTTTGTCAGGAGGAAACTTTCTTACAACTCAGGTGCAACCAGAAAGTGATTATGTCCAGGTGCTAAATGCACCGTCTTATGTCAACAGACCAAATTGTGGGGCTGTGTAGCCTGCAGAAGAGCAGCCCGAGAGGGGATTTGATCCATGCTAATCAACAGCTAAAAACCCCCCAGGGGGCAAGAGGATGGGGACAGACTCTTGTCAGTGGTGCCCAGTGACAGGATAAGGGGCAACAGGCACAAACTGGAACCCAGGAGTTTCCATCTGAACTGGAGGAAAAACTTTTTTCCTGTGAGGGGGACAGAGCCCAGCCCAGGCAGCCCAGAGAGGTTGTGGAGTCTCCTTGTCTGGAGAGATTCCAAACCCCCCTGGACACTGCACTGCTGGGCCCCCTGCTCTGAGTGACCCTGCTGGAGCACGGACAATTGAACAATAAGGTCTTGAACCATTGTTCAATTGAACATGAACCATTGGACAATATGGTCTTGAGAGGTGCCTTCCTACCTCTACCATTCTGTGATTCTATAATAGCATAGAAACTTCTCAATGGGTTTCTTTTCAAGTGTCAGGTCAGGAGACCTGAGATCCAATCCCATAATGTTTTAAGCTGTGAGGATAAGAATTGATACACAATCCTCTCTCAGAAGGCAACGCATGGAGGACCCAGGCTTGGGTAGGCTGAATGCATCTTGTTTTCACTGATAGCATCTCCTAGTCTTATGGATGAAGTGCAGAGAGTGACAACCTGTCAAGGACAAGAAACTATTCAATATGCCCCAACCTGGACTTTGATCCCTAGCCAAATCTGTTGTAAGAAAGAGGGATGATGGCTAGTTTGCTTTAAAAGCTGTAGCAGTGGCTTAAGTCAGTCCAGCCCCCAGACTACTGTTGGATTTGTCTCAGTCCACTGCATTAATGTGTCTGTAAAGTTTAGGTACTGATTCCTGGAGGTGTTAACCATGCAGTGGGGCTGTGCTGGAAGGGAATGTAGAAATGATATCTTGAAAGCAAGCAAAGAGCAAATTTTAAAGTGTTTATGAAGACCCTTTTGAAGTGAGAGATGTTGGCCTGTGGTAAAGTGCTCAGGAGGGAAGGAGACTCAAACTCACCACCCACTTGGGGTGGGTTTTGCCAAATCATTGATCACACAGGGGACAGAAAGATAACTTTAGAAATCTTGATTCTAGCACCAGGCAGACACGCAACAGCAAAACAAAAACCCGACACTGGGCCAACACAAGTGAATGCTTGGAGGGTGATCTACACCATCCCCTCACATCCCTATGTTACTTCTAAGCCTTGATAAAGAATTCAGAGGAGCACCTGACTGAGGACTAGTGACTAACAACATCAAGCAGAGGGGAAAATTAATACTTTAGCTGTGTATCGTAGCATTAGTCACGAGTTTCTGTGCGTGAGGAAAGTTGATCCCTGCGTTGTGCTCCTACCCACGCAAGCAGTCCCATTGAGATCCAGAGTTACTCAAGTGGGGAAAGTCAAGTGAAGTGAGGATGTGTGGGTAGCTTTCACGGTGCTTTCAAGGTAACATGTGAGGTTGCCATCCAATTTTTCCTCTTGAAACTCACTGAGCAATTTTCTCCCTCTTGCAATGTGCTTTTTTTTTTTCCTTTTCTTTTTCTTTTTTCTTTTTTTTTTTTTTTTAACCAAATTGACATTACAGAGAAAAATGGCAAGAAACTGTAATTGTAGAGGAGGGGAGCAAATGCAAAGAAGGGAGAGAAGGCAGCTGTATTGACCATCTGCTATACCGCTAAAAACACCCACTTAAGTATCTGTTTACAAATCAAGTTGCCTGTGTTAGTAGAAACAGAGGCACTTGCTTCAGAAGTATCAGACGATTGGCTGCCAACATGCTGAGTTTATTAGGTAGCAGACTGGGTCTTTGTGAAAAAAATGTGTGGTAGGAGGAATAAAACCAAAAGCTGTTCTTAACAAGGAAATACTGGGAGGCACACGGGCAAAAAAATAGTCCCCGCAAGGAGCTGCAAAGAGTGGCCACCCCTGAGCCAGCTGCCACTGCTGGAGGAATCCTCAGCCTGCTTAAGCACGAGGGGTATCTTAATAAATAAATAAATAAATAAATAGACAAAACACAGATAAACATTCAGCTCCAGCTCCAGCTTTGCCTCTCTTGTTAACCAAGGACCACGTCCAGGAATGCTGTACTGCCACAAAGACTGGACCTACAGGAAAGCTGGGGAGGGGCTGCTTACAAGGGCAAGTAGCACTAGGATGAGGGGCAATGGCTTTAAACTAGGGAAGGGTAGATTTAGACTGGACATAGGGAAGAAGTTCTTTACTTTGAGGGTGGTAGAGCCCTGAACAGGTTGCCCAGGGAGGTGGTGGAGGCCCCATCCCTGGAGACATTCAAGGTCAGGCTTGATGAGGCTCTGAAGAACTTGCTGCAGTTGCAGATGTCCCTGCTCACTGCAAGAGGGTTGGACTAGATGACCTTTGGAGGTCCCTTCCAATGCAAAGCATTCAATGATTCTATGATTTCTCATGGCTGTCTCACAATATTGTTATCAAAACTATTATTCCTTTTTAAAAAAAAAAGGGAATTCCCAAGTATTTTAATATTTCTTTACTCACCGAATTCTTGGAGTGTTCAGAATCCCTCAGGAAAGGGTTACGTACCCTTCAAGTCTTTATCTTAAGATACCTCCTATGAACTATTATTAAATTAATGTATTTGTGACATTTTCTGACTGTTACCATATACATGGTCTGATACCTGATGGTATCAAACCAGTCTGTCAGTCTTGATTGAATCCCAACAAGGTGGTAGAAAGGCCTCTGAAACCATGAGCCTGAATGCTCCCGGATTAAAGAGCCCAGCAAATAAGGTCCTATTCTCTCCTATTCTCCTCTTTTTACAGAAGATCTGATGGTGATCTGAAGACTGTTGTGTGAACATTGTATACGTGCTGGTGGGTTCAGGGCTGGGTGGTTTGACATCCTCTGAAACCCAAACGCTGAGTCCCATGCAGCTGCAGGTTAGAAGCATGTTGTGTAGTTAACTGGCCTCAGATCCCTTCTCCACAGGTGCCAGTGAAAAGCATGTCACTTCCTTCCATGGAGTTCCCATTAAAAGCCCTGATTTCAAAACACTTTGGTGGAGGCCAATGACAGAGTGTGCCTTTGAACCTCCCACACCGCCTTGATGTGGGATTAAAACTCTGATTTTAGAAGCACTGGAAAACTGTGTATTAGATCAAGTATATGGGGCTACACAAGGTACCCAGGAACAGATGGGTGGATGGTGGGACATGGCAATGGAGATCTATCACTGCAGCCTGTGAATGTTGGCATGTGATCACCAACTCTAACGTAGACACCTAAAATAAGTTCGATAAACTGGCTTCATGCAGCACCCATTCATGCTTGTTGCCTCTAAAGCCTACAGAGCTCGTTGCTTATAGTCTTGCCTAAAGACTATCCAAAGAGGTTCTCTCAGATGGAAACAACTGTGAACACTAATAGCACAGTTCACTTTCTCATGCATTGCCACCTCCTGCCATTTGAGATGTCCTGAGGGATCTCTGACACTCATGCAAGACATGCCTTTCTGGAGCAACACCCAGTGGCCAGATGGATCCTGGTAGCCTCTCAAACCTCACCAGACACTTACAGGTGGGCAACCAAACCAACCCCCAATGATGGGAGTCAGAAACCTACTTTCACATAGTAGGTGTCTCCATGTAAGCTGTGTGCTCAGGCCCTCAACATAATGAAAGAGGTCAAGTGACTCAAGTTGTCCCACCTGCCTCAAGCTGCTGCTCTGTCCTTCCTGGTGGTGTATCTAACAGCCTTATGAGGATGTTCAGATAACCCAGTGTGTCTCCTATGACAGAATGATCAATATGTGGATAAACACTGTTTCCCTTAGTTCCACCATAGCCAAATGCAAGTACTTAGGTGAAGGACGAGCTCTTGGCAGTGGGGGGTTAATGGTTGGACTCGATAATTTTAAAGGTTTTTTCCAACCAAAACGATTCTATGATTCTATGACCAGAGCAGTGACTTCCACGTGTGACCATCTACTTTGCCATTCTTCCCCACTTTTGGACACCTGTCAGATGGTTCTGCTTGGAATTTCATACCCATTTTATTCAGAAATGTTCAACAAAAAGCCACAAAATACCTTCCAGAGGTGTGTTTAATCACAGCGGGGATAATGAAGCATCCCAACCCCTAAGCCATCAGGTCATTGCTCATAAATGCCTAATGATGCAAGCAGAGTTTTAAAGATGTAATGCTAACTGCTTCATGTTTCCATTTTCCTCAGTCCCTGAGAAGCAGGCGGGGGAAGGTACAGCTGCCTTTTGGGAAGGTTGCACACACAACTGAGGCTGCCCCAGTTTTGAAGATAAGGGGTCATACACTTCTGACGCAAACACTTAGAAGATGATGCCCAGCAGAGAAACAGAGTTGAGCCTCCAGGAACTACCTCACCACCCCATTTCACCCTAAAAAGGGTTTTGAGGTAACATCAATTTTAAGGTAATCCAGAAGTGATGTTCTGAAGTCAACTGGAGGAAACAAAGCTTTTCTCTGATGACAAAATTCAAGGGATAGGACTGAAAAAACAGGGAACAGCGCAGGTAGAGTTATCTTAAGACTAACTGCACTCAACTCTCCCAACTCCAATGCCAGGGAGTCTCTAAAATAGGAAGCCAGGTGCTTGCTGTGCTGGAAACAGATCCAACAGTCAGAAAGTTCCAGGAGAAAGAGATTTTAGGTGCCAGCTACCAGACAATGAACCTTGAAAAGTATTCCCCTGGTTCCCAGCTTGACCACTACTAGGCACATGTGGCAACAGTTGGAAATGAGATGAAGGAATTGCATTTATTTCATGACAGAGGAGCCATTTGCCTTCTCCTGAGGTGCCTGAGTGGTACAGACATCTTTGCCTCCTACGCACTGTCATCAAGACTCTCCCTTGGTTGCAGTCTTTGACTCCAGCTCTTCACCAAAGGGGTTGCAAATGTAGTATCAAGCTGAGTGTTTCCACAGTTGTGGATCAATGAGTGGCCATGACCTTGATGTTGTTGCTCCAGGGCAACCACAACTGTTGTAAATGAAAGCTGCTCCATCAAGGTCAGTCAATTTGCATTTTTAACATCCACAGGAGATCTGGTCTGTACTCCAGCTTAGGCATAAGCAGAGGTCAAAGTGGGTCTATGACAGTATTGGTAGGGATACTTAAATATGGCAGATGGCACAGCTCCATCCTTATCTCCTGCCCCTACAAAGCCCTTGGCAAGCTCCTCTGAGGTTCTGTCTGACCTGTCTGCAGTGACAGACTGTATAAAATCACAACCACATGCCAGGGATCTTCTCCCTGACAAACAGTCCCACCCGTAGCCCATGACACTTCAGGAATGCCCTGCCTGGCTTTCCTCCCTTACACTCCCCCATACAGTTGTTGTCTCTTGCTGAGGGGCCCAAGGAAGAAGAGCCTGTGCAGGCACACTGATTTTTAAGCTCAAGTGACAGCAAAGAGAAGACCAGCCATCTCCTGCAGCCCAGGGTAGGCCGGCAAGCCTACATGATAGCCAGATCCAGGCAGCTACCAGCCATTCATCTCCTGCAGGGGACAACATTCCCCATCTCTTTGAACAATGGCATTTTACGAGGGAGTGGAAAGAGCAGACACTGCCGATCAGCTGTTAAAGCTCACTACAAAGATGAAAACATTTAACGTGAAATCAGATCTTAGGGGATAAGATTTTTTATTATTATTATTCTCTTTCTCTCTCTCTTTTTATTCCCTTCCCTTTTAATTCACTCCTTTATCTCCCAGGCCTTGACAGTGTCAAGAACTGACTGATGACTACGGTGTTAAGTTGTCTCTGGTTAAATCAAACACGGCTTCAAGCAATGAGCGTCTGGCCAGGAGCAGTTTAGGAGTGATGGGGAGAAAGGGAATAGGCTGCACTCCTTTGATGGGTGGAGGGAACCACACTGTTGCACTGAAAAACTTCTCTGAGTGTGGCAGAGCCCTGAAACAATAATGCCCAGAGAGGTTGGGGACTCTCCTTCTCTGAGGAGATTCCAAACCCGCCTGGACAATGTGATGCTGGGCTCACTGCTCTGGGGGACCCTGCTGGATGGAGCAGGGGGGTTGGATGAAACGGTCTCCAGAGGTCCCTTCCAACCCCTACCATGCTGTGATTCTGCGACAGAGAAGAAGTAAACATCCCTCTGTTGGTTTTCCCCCAAACTCTGGCACAACAGAGCTACCCACAGTGAGGGTTTGGATAATCTGGGCAAGAGACAAGGTCCATGAGGCTCATGCAGGACTGAATGATAGAATCACAGAATGGTTTGGGTGGGAAGGGACCTTTCAAGGTCATCCAGTCCAAGCCCCATGCACTGAGCAGGGCCATCTGCAACTAGAGCAGGGTGCTCAGAGCCCCGGCCAACCTCACCTGGAATGGTGCGAGGGATGGGGCAGAGACCACCTCTCTGGGCAACCTGGGCCAGAGTCTCATCATAAACAACTTCTTCCTTCTCTTCAGCCTAAATTTTTCCTCTTCTAGTTTCAAACCATCACCCCTTGTCCTGTCCCAACAGGCCCTGCTCAAAAGTCTGTGCCCATCTTTCTTATAGGCCCCTTGAAGCCCTGAAAGGCCACAAGAATATCTCCCTGTGCTCACAGGAACAAAGGCTCATGGAAGTGACATCACCCACTCAGAGGGAAGAGACAGTCTTGTGTTTTGTTTTCTCAAACCTAAGCCAAATATATGCATTTAAAAAAAAAAGCGCTTTCTCCTGCAGAGAAGCTCACAGCCTCTCTCTCTGCAGTAAGAAATCCATGGCAATGTTCAACAGGGGACTCATTTTGCTCAGCAGCAGCAGCTGCCTCTTCAGAGGGCTGCTCTCCAACTGAACCATCACCTTCCAGTTGTGTGCAGAGGTGCACACGGTGTGACTCCATTGCAACACCCGGCGCTGAACGCATCGCCACGACGGGTGATGAGCAGCAACGCAGCCATTTCGAGTTGCTCACAGATGGCCAAATCTAGGCTGAGTTTTCTTCAAGGTCAGTTCCTGCCTTGGTTCCCACCAGGTGAAGCTTCTCTGAAGAGCCATCCTGCTCCACTTTGTGCTGTTTTGCATTAGTGTCAACGGCACTTCCAGCAGCAAAGCTCTGCTCTTTATTAATTCAGCAGGGCTGTTCATCCACCTTATGCAGATGAGCAGCAAATGCAGTCTGTGAGCAGCCCTGGGAATCGGTTCCCCTACTTTAACAAGCCATTTTGGTTCACACAGAAAGCTAAAGAATCTGGAGAAAGGGGTAAATTTAAGAGCTAAGTGGTCTGCAACACATTAGGTAGGAGCCAGGCACCCCTGAGTGAAGGCTGCATTTCTCTGGATGTGTCCTCAGGGATGGAGCTTGACACCTTGGTGGTGAAGTGGATCTTCCACCACAGTTCTGACATCACAGAGCAGTCGTGATGCCACCTCTGGGCTACTCTCAGCCCCTTGGAACCAAAACACTTCTCCTCCCAAGTCCTTTTGTATACTCTGTGTTAAAAATTACCATGCTTAAGGAAAAGCTTCTTTCTTTTGAGGGTGTCAGAGCCTGTGCCAGGCTGCACAGAGAGGTTGTGGAGTCTCCTTCTCTGCAGAGATTCCAAACCTGCCTGGACACTGTGATGCTGGGCCCCCTGCTCTGGGTGACCCTGCTGGATGGAGCAGGGGGGTGGCACCAGAGCATCTCCAGAGGCCCCTTCCAACCCCCACCATGCTGGGATTCTGTGCTATCACATAATTTAAACCTTCAAGAGATGTCCAAAGTAGGGTCACAAATCCAAACTCACTTGAGTTACTCCAGCTGGATGAAATCACATAAGATCCTAGGAAGTGCTGCACTGGGTCAAACTCAGTCCTTTTCTGTTTCCAACAATAGTCAATAACAGATTCCCAAGGAGACCATAAGAACTGAGTAATATGAAAGTTTCCCACAACACTCCCAATCTCCAGCAATCTCCACATGTCCACATGAGGTACTACCTATAGAGGTGGGGTTTTTTTGGTTGGTTGTTTTTTTAGGTTGGTTGGGGTTTTTTTACTTTTTTTTCCTTTCAAGTTTGCAAATTCTAATGACTTTCCAAGCTACATAAACCTCTTGCATCCACAACCCTCTCCAGCAATGAGTTCCACAGCTTGACCTACATGCCATGTGAGGACAACGTGGTGCACAGCAGGATGCTGAAGGCAGGTGTCTGAGCTCAAATACAGTCATATTAATATTGCTGACCAGCTCCCACATCATAGATTATTTGCATCTGGTAAGGTCAATGCTGGCAGGCAGATGCCCATCCACCCCGAGGTCTCTCATGAGCTCCTACGTGAGCGGGGGCAGCAGGATCAGATGAGCCTTTCTGAGGGCTTATTATTTATGTGGCAATCTGGTTCCTGACATTGGTTTTACCTTGATTTACCATATCCAAAATGGTCACCCACATCCAAACAGCACATCCTTGGTAATGATCATCAGAGAATATGGATCCGATATCAGGATCCTGTGGAATCCCAGCAGGTCAAAGGACTCCCGTGCCTCAGTTTCTCCTGTGTTTTGGCTGCAAATGCTCTAGAATCATAGAATGGTAGGGGTTGGAAGGGACGTCTGGAGATCATCGAGTCCAACCCCCCTGCCACAGCAGGGTCACCCAGGGCAGCCCACACAGGAACAGATCCAGGTGGGGCTTGAAAGTCTCCAGAGAAGGAGACTCCACAACCTCTCTGGGCAGCCTGAGCCAGGCTCCATCACCCTCACAGCAAAGAGGTTTCTCCTCATATTGAGGTAGAGCTTCCTGTGTTCCAGTTTGTGACCATTGCCTCTTGTCCTATCACAGGGCACCATTGACAAGAGCCTGGCCCCTTCTTCTTGACACCCACCCTTCAGCTATTGGTAACATCAATAAGATCCCCTCTCAGTCTTCTCCAGACTAAACAGCCCCGGGGCTCTCAGCCTTTCCTCATCAGAGAGATGTTCCAGACCCTTCATCATCCTCGCAGCCTCAGTTGGACTCTCTCGAGTATTTCCCTGTCCCTCTTGAACTGTGGAGCCAAATCTGGGGCTATTTCTGCTTGGGTGCCATACACAGCAAACACTGGATGTTGGAGCACATCACAGGTTTTCCAAGTAGGAGTTGTAGCTGGTGAGATTTAGTTTCCCGATTAACAGTCCCTAAAACTTCCAGACACCTGGCAAAGGGCAGCTTTGCTTGCACAGTCTGACAACGCAGTGCACAAATCCAACGCCTCCAGGACACACGTACCACGTCCCAGCTAGGCAATAAAATGGGTCATGGCCAGTTCTCTGAGGGCAAGCAGCATGGCACAGCTTACATCCATATGGCTGCACTCGCCTGTGCTCCAAAGCAGACTGGCATCGTGCTGGCTGGAAAGTGTCTATGCTAAAACCCTCAAGATCTTGTCTGGGAGAGGATCAATGGTCTGGGCCAAAACTATGCTTGGAACCATGGCAGTGATGTAGTGGTGTGGATGATCCCAGACCAGGACTCATCCTTGCGCCCTTCCTCTGGTTGGTTAGTCAGGGCAAATACAGAAATGTGACCTTGGTGACTGCACACACAGACCATGCCTGCAAGGACCCCCCACCCTGGGCTGACTGGCTGTGTCCATGCACACCAAGAGTGGAGATATCTAAAATTTAGCATTACAGATAACTCATCTCCAGTGTCCAAGTCTTGGCACTGTTCAATTTGCTTGTACAGATGTAGTGTCACCACCTGGGTACCTCTTCCGTGTGCCCACCTCCCTGTCTGCTGTTTCCCAGAAATAATCCTATGAGATGCTGAAGGAAAAAGCAGCCATGCGATCCACACACCTGGGCAGAGGCTGCTCCAGCTCCAAGCTAACCTCATCCCAGAGAAGTAACAGATAAAATGGGGGGAATACAACAAGACTGAATATATGGCAGAGCTAAAGCTATTTGAAAGCCTGGCTCTGCCAGGCTGCTCCCACGTCAGGATGCTGGTGCAGGAGAAGATCCAGTCTCTGACTCTCCATTGCAAAACACAGTCATAGAATCATAGAATTATTTTGGTTGGAAGAGACCTTCAAGATCATCAGGTCCAACCATTAACCCAGCACTGCCAGAACACCACTAAACCATGTCCCTCAGCACCACATCTCCATGTCTTTGAAACCTCTCCAGGGATCATGGGGACTCCATCACTGCCCTAGGCAGACTGGGCCAGGCATTTACAATCCTTGTGGGGAAGAAATTTTACCTCCTATCCAACCTAAACCTCCCCTGGAACAAGTTGAAGCCATTTCCTCTTGTCCTGTTGTTTGTTCCTTGGGAGAAGAGACCAACCCCACCTGGCTCCAACTCCTGTCAGGAGATGTCAGAGCCAGAAGGTCTCCCCTCAGCCTCCTTTGCTCCAGGCTCAACAAGCCCAGCGTCCTCAGCTGCTTCTCACCACCCTTGAGCTCCAGCCCCTTCCCCAGCTCCATTGCCCTTCTCTGGCCACGCTCCAGCCCCTCAATATCTTCCTTGGAGTGAGGGGCCCAAAACTGAACCCAGGATTCAAGGTGCGACCTCCCCAGTGCCCAGTACAGAGGGACAATTCCTGCCCTAGTCCGGCTGGCCACAGGCACAAAATACTAAAGAGTAGGACAGGGGAGAGATCCAATATCTGGCTTTCCATTTGAGCCAAGCAACATTCCTCCTTTTCCTATTGCCAAAGCCAGTTAAAAACACACCTGAGCCTTAGCCTTCACCACCAAGCTATTTACCATGCTCTACAATGCTGTATTATTTTGTGAATTGGGAGCAGTGAGCTCGTAAGAAGAATAGATTTTTCCTTTAACAGTTTTGACAGTAGTAACCTCTCCACACCGCTGAAGTTGTTCAGAGAAAAAAAAATTAATTTGGAGGTGGGTGAGGGGAAATAGCCCACATCAGCTTGATCTATCGACGTCAGAAATGGCCTTTTGACAGCTCCTATTCATAAGAAAACCTACTGATAACAGAAATCCTGCCAGCCTCTGAAGCTAAACCCTGCTATGGTCAAGCCTACAAGCCTCAGTGGTTCCAAGAAGATGGGCATTGCAAGATGTGGTACCATGGTGAGACCTTCCCTGGTTCTAACCACACTGGCTGAGGGCTCTTACTAGAGTAGCTGCATTAAAACAGGTGTCACCCAACTTCAACTTACACCACCAAGACACATCTGCAGAAATAAGTGATTCTGTGATTCCAGAAAAATGCAACTGGCAAAAATTCATTTATCTGCAGAAGGTCCCACTTTACTCAGCATCCTTTCAAAATGAAGAGAAAGAATGTCCTTAATGCCAAGAGATTCAGAGGTTTAGTGAGGATTCAGCTTCCTGGAGGTCTGAAGCTATGCCAGCCTGACCAGCAGAGGAAGATAAGCAGAGGGCTCTGAGCACAGTGCACCAAGGAGGAACAAGGACTGCTGACCAGAAATCAAAACCTTCACCAGTTTGTAGGAGGAAAGGATGCATGTTGTACATAAGGAGAAGAACAAGCCACTGGCATGATTTCGACAGGAACATGACAAATGACTTGTTTCCTGATGTATTTAAATGAATCACAGAATCATAGAATTGTTCTGGCTGGGAAACACCTTCAGCATCATCAAGACCAACTGTTGAGCCAGTACTGCCAGGTCACCACAAAACCATGTCTGTCAGCACCACATCTACAGGGCTTTGGAACCCTTCAAGGGGTGGATACTCCAACACTGTCCTGGGCAGCCTGGGACAGGGCTTCATAACCCTTCCAGGGAAGAAACTGCTCCTAGCATCCAACCTAAACCTCCCCCAGCACAACTTGTGACCATTTTTTTTTGTCCTGTCATGTGTTCCTTGGGAGAAGAGACCAACCCACCTGGCTCCAACCTCCTGTCAGGAAGTTGTTGAGAGCCAGAAGGTCTCCCCTCAGCCTCCTTTCTTTTCTCCAGGCTCAACAAGCCCGGGTCATTCAGCAGCTCCTCACCACCCTTGTGCTCCAGCCCCTTCCCCAGCTCCATTGCCCTTCTCTGGCCACGCTCCAGCCCCTCAATGTCCTTCTGGGAGTGAGGGCCCCAAACCTGTACCCAGGGTTCAAGGTGCAGCCTCACCAGTGTCAAGCTCAGGGGGATAAAGACTGCATGCCCTTCTGAAATCACCCTTCTCAGGCTTGGATGGGGATACTTAAAGCGGCTATTTTTGACTTAAAACCTCCAGAACCAACTGATCACAGATGTATATATACATATACACCCATATATTATATATATTATGGGTGTATATAATATATATAATATATAAATTCCATGAGCATTTTTAAACATCTCTGGCTTTTCCTTTCTACTGCATCACACCTGTCCCTTCCTTAATCTCCTCCCCTTCTGGAAGACCACAGGAAGTACAGCCTCCTATGGTGCATTTGTGGAGCACTTCAAATTTAGAGCTCTTGATCCTGATTAATGGTCAAGAACATGGCTGTGATAGCCAGGTCCTTAAAGACACGGCCTGGAGACATTCTGATGGACTAACAAAAGATGGTCCTAGTAATTGGGAGAGATGATTCACATGGGTTCAGCTGGCTTAGAACTTTGGTACAGTCATGAACAGTTTGTTTGCAGAAAGCCAAGCTCTCTGAGGGCCACAGTGGAGGCTGGCTGGGTGGTGGTCATACCAGAGGAGCTGATGAAGGTGATTCAAGTGGCAGAAAAAAGTTAGGGAAACAGAAATACACAACTATGCAATACCCACACAACTCTCACTCCAACAGTCATCATCTTGGTGGCTATGTGTACTGTTGTACATAAAATAGATGCGCCATTTCCTGGTCCTGAGAGCTTGCTGCAGCTAAGTCCTCTTGACTAAAAGCAGAAGAGTCCACCCAAACCACCTCTTGAGAATGGCCCACGGTTCTTCCTAACCTCCAGAGTGTGGCTGGGAACTGTGCTAGTTGGCCTGGGTTAACCTTCTGTGCTTTGAGATCATAGAACCATCTATGTTGGAAAAGACCTTTAAGATTGAGTCCAACCATTAACCCTACTCTAGCAAGTCCACCACTAGGCCATATCCCCAAGCACTGCATCTACATGGCTTTTAAACACATCCAGGGATGGTGACTCAGCCACCTCCAGTGCCTGACAACCCTGTCAGTGAGGAAATTTTTCATCATGTCCATTTTAAACCTTCCCTGGTGCAGCTTGAGGCCATTCCTTCTTCTGTCACCAGTTACTTGTGAGAAGAAACCAGCACCTACCTCACAACAGCCTCCTTTCAGGTAGTTGTAGACAGAAATAAGGTCTCCCCTCAGCCTCCTTTTTTTCAGACTCAACAACCCCAGGTCCCTCAGCTGCTCCTTGCCAGACTTGTTCTCCAGGACTTTCACCAGCTTAGTTGCTCTTCTCTGGACCTACTCCAGAACCTCACTGTCTTTCTTCTGCTGAGGTGCCCAAAACTGAACACAGTACTCAAGGTGTGGTCTCACCAGTGCTGAGTACAGAGGGACAATCACCTTCCTTGTTCTGCTGGCCACACTATTTCTGTCACAAGCCAGGATGCTGCTGGCCTTCCTGGCCATACTGCTGGCTCATCTTCAGCCACTTGTTGATCAACACCCCCAGGTCCCTTTCTGCAGAGCAACTTTGCAGCCCCTCCTCCCCAAGCCTGTAGCGTTGCCTGGGGTTGCTGTGGCCCAAGTGCAGGACCTGACACTTGGCCTTGTTGAAGCTCATGCAATTGACCTTGGCCCATCAATCCAGCCTGTTCAAGTTCCTTTATAGAGCCTCCCTACCCTCATGTAGATCAACAGTCCCACACAACTTAGTATTGTCTACAAATTCATCATGTTCCTTCTCATGGAATAATGCTATGAACATGTATACACAGGTGCACATCTTGTTCTACAAGACCAGGAACAGAACAGTCCCTAGGCATCAGAAAAAAAATAAAAATTCAGAATCCCAGCATGGTGGGGGTCAGAAGGGACCTCTGGAGATCATCTAGTGCCACCACCCTGCTCCAGCAGGGTCACCCAGAGCGGGGGCACTGGATCCCATTGTCCAGGTAGGTTTGGAATCTCTGCAGAGAAGGAGACTCCACAACCTCTGTGGGCAGCCTGGGACAGGCTCTGACTGCATCACAGGAAAGACATTTTTCATTTTGTTCAGATGTAACCTCCTGAGTTGCAGTTTGTGTCTGTTGCCCTTGTCCCATCACTGGGCACCACTGACAAGAGTCTGACTCCAGCCTCTGGACCCTTTAGCTATTGATCAAAGTTGATCAGCTCCCCTCCCAAGCCTCTTTTCTCCAGCTGAACAGCCCCAGGGCTCTCAGCCTTTCCTTGGCACAGAGATGCTCCAGCCCTTCAGCAGCTTCCCAGCCTCTGCTGGACTCTCTCCAGTAGTTCCTTGTCTCTCTTGAACTGGAGAGCCCAGAACTGGATGCAATACTCCAGCTATAGCCTCACTAGTGCAAAGTCGAGGGGGATGAGAACCTCCCTTGACTCGCTGGCCACATTCTTCTTAATGCGGCCCAAAACCCCAAGGAATCAAGGCATTATTGTGCACGCTTCGTCACACAACATCTTGTTCACATCCTCTGTGGCTCTGCAGCCAGAGCTTACAGCTTTAGTTCAGCGATCCTCTGCCCTGGCTCCACAACACATCTGAAAGGCTCCAAATCAATCCTGAGGGGACACTTATTATTACAGCTTTCACGTTTGTATTTTCAACCTCCTTGAAGAGTTCCCAAGGATAGCCAGAGGAGGGATAGATACTATTTTAAGTGCATGAAGCAGATGAAAAAAAAAAAAAAAAAGAAAGAAAGAAAGCAAGCAACCCACAAAATTAGCACTTAGTGCATTTAGCAGACTGGCAAGTGGAGCGTTTGATCTGATCCTCAGGTTGGAAAGGTTTGGGTTGCCTCATTACAGAAATCAAACAGCATCTTCCTCCCAAATCTGATTTCAGCCTCCAGTACCACCACCTTGCAGGCTGTGGTTTCAGAAGATGTCTTGAAAGAGCTGAGAACACGTGGACAGCCCCTGCATTGTGAGAACACGCAGACACACGACAGGAGTGCAGTCAGCCTAATGGTGACCAGTGGTGGTAGAGAAGCTCCAGTGCACGATGCTGGTAACACATCAGCAATCCAGACTTGTAACAGCAGCTGGTTGGAGGAGCTCAGGGGCAAAGAGCCCATGCAGAAAGGCCATGTGGGTGCTTTTTACACACCATCTTTTTTCCTGACAGAGAAGTGCTATCAATCCTGTGGCTCTGGGAATAGCAAAAGTTGGTGAGAAGTCTCCTCAAAGACTTCTAGGAGGTCTGGTGCTGAGCAGGGAATTGAATACACTTCACCAGGAGTTTCTAAACTAGAGGGCACTGCCTTGTGGGCAATATAAACTGATGGAAATTTGAGTGATGGAAAGAAACAACCTGAGCCAAACTCCCTTACAACCTACTGTAAAATGAATGTTTTCCTCCTGGCAGTGGCCAGGCTGTGGCAGAGGAAGGGTTATAAGCTGGGGGGCAGGGGGAGGTCCTTTCATATCACTCTACATAATAATTTCCTTTTCACATTCTCCTCCCTATGCAGGTCCACCACTCACTGCCGACAGAGCCATGGCCTCCGCTTTGGCATTTGGGTGCTATGTGGTGGCTTTTGTGTCTGAACTCTTGGAACCACTCTAAACCTTGCTTTCCAAAAGCTCTTCTTATATTTAAAATTGACTTTGATGCAATTCCTAAATCATTTCACTGAAATTACTCACACGTGCCATCAAGCAGTCAAGACCACCAGCTTGGAACTCAGCTCCAGGTTAGAATTATAGACTGGTTTGGGTGGGAAGGGACCTTTCAAGGTCATCTCATCCAACCCCCCTGCACTGAGCAGGGACATCTGCAACTACAGCAGGGTGCTCAGAGCCCTGGTCAACCTCACCTGGAAGGTTACCAGGGATGGGGCTTCTACTACCTCTCTGCACAACCTGATAAGGTATCTAAACACAAGTGCCTTTCTGTCTCTATTTCCACCACGGCCATGAGAGTCCTACCCCACACAGTCAGTAAGGCTGGGAAAGCAGCTTAGCTCTGCCTAAAACAGATGTCTCCTCCAGGACAGTTAGATTGCTCTCACCAAGCTCCTCTATGCTTGAGTCTCTCACCCCCAGGGAAGCATCTAACATCAACTGTGATGCTCCAAGGTATTTCTCCTGATCTTCAGCTGCTGTTTCACAGAAGTGCTGCAGTCCCATAAACTCTGCATCATGTTTGCCAGTTCTGTACTTTTTCCCACAGAAGACTATGGCTTCTATAGGGCTTCAGTATTCCTTCAGAGCAGGAAC
The DNA here is from genome assembly GCA_024605025.1 of Megaceryle maxima. Lineage (NCBI taxonomy): Eukaryota > Metazoa > Chordata > Aves > Coraciiformes > Cerylidae > Megaceryle > Megaceryle maxima. The sequence goes on along the minus strand of JANHGN010005252.1, from coordinate 19,554 downwards.
CATCTGGTAAGGATGTGCAGCACCCTCAGCACCTGGGGGGTTTCAGCTGGGGCCTCTGGGTACTACTGCAACACCACTTCTGGCAGCTAGAGTGGGCAAAAACATAACTGTGGATCTGCACATGCTAAGGTCCATCAAGACAATGCATGGGATATGCTTTCCTTCTGTTGACTTTTTGGTCATTGTTGCTCCAGCTGTGATTAATTCTGCAAAACTTTCAAGGATGGAAACAGTTTTATTACTGTGCTGCTAATAAGAGAGGCTAATTAGTCCCTCCTCTCTGAGGTGCTTGGACATGGCAGCTGTCCTGGTGTGGTTTTACCCATCCCAGGCTGTGATGAGAGCCATTGTCAGGATAGCAGAGCCACAGCTGGTGCCTGTGCACCAGTTATGGAGCAAGGAGAGCACCAGGTTCAACCTTTGGGTCCAGCTGATCCCAGGTCTCCTGGAAATGATCCAGAAGAGAGACCTTGACCACCAGGCTCAAGGTGCAAGCAAGTCTCCTTGTTGGTGGCTTCAAACCTATGGGTAAACATGGCGTATCTCCAGATGGTAACTCAAATGCCTTCTACTGTCCCTCCAGTTGATGAGTTTGTGATGATCTGGACATCCCATTTCAACCTGCCCTATCATAGAATAGTTGGGGTTGGAAGGGACCTTTAAAGGTCATCTAGTCCAAACCCCTCCTCCAGATCCTGTCTCTGAAGTCTGCACCAATCCAGCCTCAACTCATCCTTCACATACCAGAGAGACCAGAAGTAGGTGCCATGTTGTCACCAGCAAGGTCTCCAAGATACAGTAGAATCAAGCTGGTCTCTACTAGAGATGCTTCTGGTTCCTTCTGCCATGCCACATTTTCTACCTTGTGATGAATTCACAGCTGGGTTTTCTTTCCTTCTCCTGACTTTCCTAAGACACCCCTGCATCTTGGCAGATATTACTTCAGTGAGTCCCCAGGTATGGTCTGTATGACCAACTCTACCTGCTCCTTAAGGCCAGACAGGCTTACCTAATAGTCCTCTGCTCCTCTCTACCTTCACATCATGGCAGCCCCAAGACCAGGTGTTGAGGCCAACCTAAGGTTTGTGGAGCTAACAGAAAAAAATAACACAAATTTGCAATAGGTCAGGCCTTTGTGAGAGGATCCCCCCTCTATGGCCAGCACGTCCTATTTAGCCTGTAATATGAATGGGTTGTTTTGCAGCACAGTGTGGTGATGGTGCCAATATCTTCAAGAAGATGCCAGAGTTAAAAGAAAAAAAAAAAAAGCAACAACAACCTCTGTTGAAAGCAACTCATTCCAGCAGCTCTCCTGGGATGGGGAATGTGCTGGAGCTTCCTGCTCTTTGTTCTAAGGGTCTGAACTTGTGCAAACCCTTTTCACATTCACTTCTCTCTCATGGTGAAGCAGCAATGCTCATTCTTAGCTCCTGGAGCACACAGACTTTCTCAGGAAGAAAAAAAAAATTAAAAAATAATAATAATAATAAAAAGGAGTTTTTTCCAAGCAATATTCTTTAGAAAAATGAGATACTTGATGAAAAGCTATCCCCTTGCCTTCCTTCCCAATTATTTTTTAAGCACTATAGTCACAAAATAAAATATTTTTTTATTAAAATGTCAGCCAGCAAACAACAAAATCTGAAGAGATAGTCCACACCAAAGCCAAAACCAACTGAAAAATTACTAAAGCAGAAGAGTTAACCCCCAGACTGTAATTTCTTTCCTAGGGAGACAGCAAAGCCTCGAGAGCTCTCTGTACAGAGGGACTACTGCAAAGTCTAGCATTATTTGATTTTATTGTTCTTACTTCAGAGTAATAACAGCCCTTCTCTAAGGCTAGGCACTGGATTTGTCCTTATAATATGACCTTTTTGTAGCCTACAAGTGTGTGAAAAGGACAGGCTGTGGCAGAAAACGGACAAAATCTCTGTCTTTTTGCCAGTGGAAAGTCAGGCTTTATCCCTCCTCAGCTCCAGAGACAAGAGCGGGGTGATTGCCACTTATCCACTGTGATCTGCCATTTCCAGAGCTCCTGCTGGGAACCAAGCAAAGCATCCCCTGGATTTTTTAATTTTCTTTCAACGGTTAAGAAATCTTTCCTCACTATCCAGGAGCAAAGAGAGCCCTTTCCCTTGCTAGGCCACCACAACAGCTACCTGGTTTTCCTTGCAGATGCCCACAGACTTCCTGCTCCTCTTGGAAGTGATGCATTCCCATGCCTGGTGCAGAGAACCCATGAGGTTGAAGCCAAGATAACTCCCTCTTCTGTAGTCACAGAATCATTCAGATTGGAAAAGACCCTTGGGATCATCAAGTCCAACCATCAGCTCTACTCTACAGAGTTCTCCTCTATATGTCCCCCAACATCACATCCAAATGACCCTTAAACACATCCATGGATGGTGACTCAAGCACCTCCCTGGGCAGCCTATTCCAGTGTTTGAAACACCATGGCTTCTTCACACTGAGGGTGGTGAGACACTGGAACAGGTTGCCTAGAGAAGCTGTGGATGGTCCATCACCAGATGTGTTCAAGACCAGATTGCATGGGGCTTTGAGCAACCTGGCCCAGTGGGAGGTGTCCCTGCCCATGGCAGGGGGGTTGGAACAAGATGATCTTTGAGGTCCCTTCCAACCCAAACCATTCTGTGATTCTATCCTCCAAAAGCAGAAGGAATTACAATACACTGGTCATGGTTTAACCTCTGCTGGTAGTTAAACACCACACAGCTACTTGCCCACTTCTCCCCCCCTACCCCATCCTGTGGGACAGGAAGAAGAATCAGGAGGAAGAATAAAGGGTGAGACCCCGAGGACTGAGATAAGGGCAGTTTAATAATATAACAAAAAGAGAGTAGGGAACAACAGCAATAACAACGGTACTAAGGCAATGATAGACCAAGCAAGAGATTAAAAACAGGAAGGCTCTACCTGCACCCAAGATGCTGCTTTTCCTGGTCTGGCCACACTGAAGCAAGATGAAAACAGGTGCCCCCAACCTGGGCCAGCACTCCCCTTATACAGAGGCACAGCTCACTATGGTGTGGAATATCCCATTGGCTGGTTGGGTTGTTTATCCCAGCTGTGGCCCCTCCCAAGTGCTTGGGCCAGCAGCTGATGGTGATAATTAACCCAAACCCAACCCAGGACAGCTGGAATAGGCAAGTGTTACTGCTCCAGTCAATCCACCCTAAATCTTTCATCTCCAGAGCCCCACCAGAACAGCAGTCTCCAGCGAGGGGCTTTCTTGCTCACTCCTCAGATGGGACTGAATTTCTCCTCTAGCTGACTGCTCCTTAGTCTCCCCTAAGAAAAGTCCTGGGAAATACTCACTCTGTTTCAAAAGATGAAGAAGCAAAAGAAAATGGCCACATACTAGAAACAGAAGGGTAAATTGCTCCCATGGGTAAATCAGAGCAGGTCAGTGCAGGCTGGTCTACCAGAACACCAGTGCTAAAGTGAGGAACTGATATGAGGCTTTGGTGGTGGGACTGGCTTATCCCTTAACATCACTAGTGAGAAAAACTCCATATATTTTGTTCTCAGATACATCTGATATGATACCTTTTCAATGAAGCTAGAAGAAGGGTGAATGGGTCAGATAAAGAAACTTATCTTGGTGTGTAGGAAGCCTGCACAAACAAACCCTGTTGGCCTGAAATGTCAAGCAAACCCTTACTCAAGGAGTGCATCCTTCAGTACATCAATCAGACAGGTCTGTCTTTCAGCATGCGCACAAGGGAATTAATTCCTCAACCATGGCCATGGGTTTCATTGCACATTGACCTTAAGAGTCCAGTGCTTTACAGGAAGGACTTTAATCCAATTAGCACACCCATGAGGTTTTCAGCCAGGCTACTAAAACTGGCCTGCTGATATAGGGCATTTAAAGGTAGCACTGGGCACTGGAAGTCAAATGTACCATCTTCCCCTGCTTTCCATTTGCAGTCAAAACCAAAAAAGGATGTCAATGATCCAAGCAGAGGTGACATTTGTTGTAAAAACATCCCAGTTTTTGTTTTTGCTGTTTTAAAGGCAAGAAATATTGGCTGCTATTCTTCAGGCTTTCAGAGTATGCTCAAGCACAGATTCACACTGTTCATAAAACAAGGAGAAAGTCAAATCCCTGGAGTACCCAATGGGTCAGTCTAAAATTGGGATCAAATGACAACAAGTGGCCAGATGGCCTCTTCTCAACAGTCTACTGGAGAAGCTGCTTGGGAGGTTGTAGCAAAATTGTTCTCCTGTGGGTTGTTTTGTCTTCGAAGGAGGAGGGGTTTGTACAAGACAAAGCTCAAGTGTTGGACAAGGCAATGTCCATGGAATCACTCATGACCTTGAACATACCAGTTGTCCATTCTCTGTTGTTTCTGGAGCTACAACACAATGTCTCGAGTCTCTGCTACAAGACCAGCTTAACCTGAGCCACTAAAGAGAAGAGCCTGAGCACATCAATTCCTTGATAGGATCTGACCTTGTCCATGCAGTTTGACCATACTGGGCAAAATGTGGCCAGTATCCTGAGATCTTGCTTTGACACCAGCTGTCACAAGTTCTTCCTCACAGAATCACAGAACATTAGGGGTTGGAAGATCATCTAGTCCAACCTCCCTGCCAGAGCAGGATCACCTAGATAGTCACTTTACTGCACAAGTGCCCCTACAGCCAGCCAAAACAGGGCCAAGGCACAGTCTTCACCTCTGTGAAGCTGATGATCCACACTGTTAACTGTTATCAGGGTATCTGACACAGTTTTGGCTGATGGAATCACAGCACAGTCTGCCACCACCAGCCCAGTCACCTTCACATTCCCTGGGAGATGTAACATAGCCCTTCAGCTTCACCTTACAGACATGTCACTGTTAGGCTACTATACAGCTCTCACATTACTCCAGACACTGAACAGAAAAGACCACAAAGATGATGATTGCAGGACATTGTGGCTACTACTTTGCCATTGAGAAGACCTAGGACCTGGTGTTGTGTTCTGTAGACATGGCCAAATTTGTGTATTGAATTTCTACATGTCTTCTGGGAAGAGGGAAGGAGACCCCACACCTGGGGGGTTGGTTGACAGCCAGATGAAGCTGAGCCACTGTGTGCCTAGATGACCAAGAAGGCCACCAGCATTCTGGTTTGGATCAGCACTAGTGTGGCCAGTGGGACTAGAGCAGGGATCATCCCTCTGTACACACTGATGAGGCCACCCCTCAAATCCTGGCTTCAGTTTTGGGCCCCTCAATGCCAGCAGGACATGGAGGGGCTGGAGCGTGGCCAGAGAAGGGCAACAGAGCTGGGGAAGGGGCTGGAGTACAAGTCTTACAACACTTACAGTTTTCTGTTGGTTTCTTTTTGTCACTCCTATTAGGATTCAAAATAAGGATATCATTCTGAAGAACTTCCAAGGAAACACAACGTGAATTCCCTGCACCTATATCTGAATACTAAAAAAAACCAAGGCCTGCCTGCAAATGTGTCTGAAGGACACCAACTTTTCCCCTTGGACTGGGCACTGGTGAGACCACACCTCGAATCCTGGGTTCAGTTTTGAGCCCCTCACTCCCAGCAGGACCTTGAGGGGCTGGAGTGTGGCCAGAGCACGGCAACAAAGCTGGGGAAGGGGCTGGAGCACAAGGGTGATGAGGAGTAGCTGAGGGACCTGGGCTTGTTCATCCCAGAGCAAAGGAGGCTCAGGGGAGACCTTGTGGCTCTCGACAGCTCCCTGACAGGAGGTTGGAGCCAGGTGGGGTTGGTCTCTTCTCCCAAGGAACAAGCAACAGGACAAGAGGAACTGGCCTCAAGTTGCACCAGGGGAGGTTTAGGTTGGACCTGAGAAACAATTTCTTCCCTGCAAGGGCTGTCCCAGGCTGCCCAAGGCAATGTTGGAGTCCCCATCCCTGGAGGGGTGTCAAAGCTGTGGAGATGTGGTGCTGAGGGACATGGTTTAGTGGTGCCCTGTCAGTGCTGGCTCAACAGTTGGACTTGGTGATCTTAAAGGTCTTTTCCAACCAAAAGGATTCTCTGATTCTATTCTGTGACAAAGGGTGTCCTTTATGGCATGCATGTACAAGTGGCCAGCAATGCCTGCTGCACCTTATCCTCTGTGCGACCGACCGATGGACCAGGGAGGTCTGTGCTTGCAAGGCTGCAAGCAAGAGAAGGAGGCAGCAGGGAGGGGAGATGAGATCTCAGAAAGCACGGCTGATATTCAAGGGGAGGTGGGAATTGCTGAGGCAGACGTGAGCCGAATACCTGGAGGAATGGGCAGATGGGGAAAGAAACAGCAAAGCTTCAAAAACTAAAGGCTGGTTCCCAGTGCTTTTGCTCTGAGGATAACAGGGACACAGCAAGGGAGCACACCCGGAGAAGCAGGGGGAGACAGGAGCCCTGAGAGCTCTTATCCTTCTCCAGTGCATCTCGGAGCTTCAGGGTTAAGAAAAAAAAATAAAAAAAGAAAAAATGGAGAAAAACCATCCAGTGACCTCACTGAAATTAGAAACTTAACAATGAACACGCTCCACATACAACTTGCCTGGCTCTGTAGCCATGGAGACGGCTACAAATCTGTGTCAGCCGCAATCCGCTCGCCCGTTCCTAAAATTTAAACGAAAAAGGAGGGAGTGAGGGCTGGGAGGCGGGAAGAGGGAATTCCTCTGCGCTCTTTGGCTTTGATGTGCATCACGTTTAAAGGCACAGGGGATTTATCTGAGTCTGATGCTGGATAAAGCAGCGGCTGTGCAGCAGATGATGTGTGCTGGCCACGTTTCCCTCCAAGCAGAGCATCTCCCCGGCTGCCGTAACAGCCATGTCGAAATGTCTCCGTGCTGGGGATGAACTCAACGCCACTGTGTTCCTGGGAGGCTTCAAAGCATCATCCTGGATGCAGAAGGCTGGGGCAGCATGTTGGAGGGGATGGAAGGACCAGGAGAGCCAGGAAAGGAAGCACCCGAAGTGTCTGTGCAGGGAAACACTCAGGAAGGAGGCAGCAAAAAAGGCAGTCGGAGAGAAATTCCTGCTGCCAGGATGGCAGGAGAGAAGATGAAGTAGGAGGGAGAAGGATGGAACCAGAGACTTGTTTCTCCTGGGCTCAGAGGTCACAGCTGAGATTTAGGGCATGGACAACACATCTCAAGTTAGGCAAGACTGTTGGCTGGCTCTGTCTGCAAAGCAGCAGCGATAGAGATGTCTATAGTGCTGGGAAAGGCTTACAGCCTCTAGGGCTTGTCAGCAGCTTCATGAATGAGTAGGAATGGCATGTTCAACCTGTGACTATACGGAAAGATCATGGAAAGTTGTACTTTCAACTAGGCAAGAGCAAAGCCAGGGGATGGAAGGAATAAAGAATGGCTGCCCCACATACCTTCAGGGAGGAATTCTCCCCCATCTTGGCAAAATACAATGAACCAACCAACCAACGAACATCTGCACCCCCCCACTCAATCCCTACCCCTGACAATTACTAGCAACTGGGTAATTCTTACTTCTGCATTTCATTTTATTTCTTATCTGAGCTACTTTTGGTTGCTTTGGCTCAACAGTTGGACTTGATGATCTTAAAAGGTCTCTTCCAACCAACACAATCCTATGATTCTATTCTATGATTTTTGGCACTCTGCATCTCAGTCCTACTTCTGCTGCTATGTGGGGTTGAGGGCAACAAAACATGAAATTAAAGGGCTGTGGGAAACTCAGGAGTACAAGGAGACACTGGAGGACTCTGGAACTCTCACAGCAATGAATACTGAAGACCACACTGCCCATGCTAATTTATACAATGCCATCCTCAAGCCTTGGATGATCTACTGAGTTACCAAGCAAGGAAGAGCTGGGGCTCTACATCTTTGAAGACTGCTTGAGGAGATGCTGTAGGGTGTCCCATCAAGGTCACTAAGGAAAGTTGGAGGAGTCCATTCAGAGAGGTAAAAGAGACACAAACTATTCTGATTGGCTCCATTAGTTTCAAGGGCTAACCCGCTGAATTACCCACAGGTGACCAGTGCAGAAGCAGGGTGCAAGTTGAAGCCATGATGATGGAGAAAGCAAGCTCAGTTCCCATCATAATTTTATTTTTTTTAATGACTGGAGGGTGCCACTGGCCACAAATTCAGGATAACCCACCAAAACCAACCTATTTTTCCCCTGCATTCACTCCCTGCCTCCACTAATTCCATCTCACCACTAATATTACAGAGAGATTTTGAATGGGTAAGAATCACAGAATTACAGAATATTAGGGGTTGGAAGGGACCTTAAAAGATCATCTAGTCCAACCCCCTGCCAGAGCAGGCTCACCTAGATTAGATAAAATCAAGAGGCAAGAAGTTGTCCAGCAGAGGAAGACAGTTGGAAAACAATCTCTTGGGTATGGATGCAAAAAAGAAAGGCACCTCACAGCAACTGTGATAACAGAATGACCTACAACTCCTAACTCATTGTTCACTTCTGTGGAAGAAGCTTTATTCCAACAGGGGTGAAATTACCCAGGTTGCTGCAATGTGCTCTCAAACAGTCTCCCAGTTGATTAAGGTCTGAATTGTGCACGAAGGATTTCTTGAAATGGTTTGATTCACTGCAATGCCATTAGCTAGAGGTACATTCCCAGCCAGATATATTTTTAATGCTATCCAACCAGTCTCAAACCCCCCCCCCCCAAAAAACAAAAAACAAACAAACAACAACAAAAACAAAACCAAAACCAAAAACAGGAAGGAATCAAAAAAGGACCAAGTTCAACTCATTTTCAATCAGGAAAGGAAACGCATCAGCCTAACTCCTCTTTCTAGAGCACAGAGGTTCTGCTTCTCCTTTCTAAGAAAAGCCCTCTGGAAAGTATTTCTGATGAATCTTGGGTTTCTCCCATCAGTGAAATGTATCTGAAAGCAGCACTTGGGACTGGAAGGAAGTAAACGTGCACACTTGGAAGTAGCCAATGAAGAGAGCCACGTCAACACCCCACCCTAACTAATTAGCAGGGCTCTACTTGGTACGTGCGCTGCAGTAACTTTCCAATTAATTCGTTCGTGTTTGCAAAGCTGTTGGAAGAGGCGAAGCATTAAATATAGATGCTAAATAAAAGGGAATAAATAGCAACCAACACTTAGCTCTCCAGGTTTTCAGGCCCTGTCAACAGGGACATTCATTCACCACCCAGAGCAGACTCCTTAACTAAGACCTCTAAGTGCATTATTAATTTTTCAGTAGCATCTACCAGACCTAATGAAGACACAGTTATGCTATGTGTGAGGACTCTGCCCAGAAGAGCTTTAAAATATCCAGCCTCATGGCTGGTTAGGGCCAATGCTGATCTGCACCCCAGCCATAGGATGGCCTGGGCACAAACCAGTATCTCCTCTGTGGTCCTGAGTCCTCCTGCTGCCCATTTTTGTGTTCACAAACTGGTGGCCCATGTCAGAACACGGATATGGGATGAATAGAACAGACATCACCCATCCTGCCTCTCCTAGTCTAGGCTTTTCACTAAATGGTTCTATTTTTTACTCTTCTTGCTGCCAATGAGTAAAGACAGCTGCAGCACCAGGGGAAAAATAAAGCCAGAGACATTTCTACAGCCTCTGCTGTGTCTTTGTTCTTAAACTGTAGGATCATAGGATGGTTTGAGTTGGAAGGGACCTTCCAAGCTCTTCTAGTCCAATCCCTCTGCACTGAGCAGGGACTTTGCATCTACAGCAGCTAGCTCAGAAACCCAGACAACTTCACCTGGAATGGTTCCAGGGATGGGGCAGCGACCACCACTCTGGGCAGCCTGGGCCAGGCTCTCACCACTCTCAGCAGCAACAGTCTTTTTCTTCTCTCCAGACTAAATCTTCCTCTTTCAGTTTCAAACCGCCACCCCTTATCCTGTCCCAACAGGCCCTGCTCAAAAGTCTGTCCCCATCTTTCTGCCAGGCCCCTTGAAGTCCTGAAAGGCCCCAAGAAGGTCTCCCTGGAGCCTTCTCCTCTCCAGGCTGAACCGCCCCAGCTCTCCCAGCCTGGCCTCCCAGCAGAGGGGTTCCAGCCCTCCCAGCATTGCTGAGGCTCCTCTGGCCCTGCTCCTGCCTCTCCTATGCTATCCTGGAATACAGAACAGGGTAGTCATATCCAAATTGCTCATTAGGAATGGTCCTTGGCCTCATTAGACATCAAAGTGGCAAGTTTGGATATGCCTGGGGTTTTTTTTGGGGGGGTCGGCAGTGCTAGTACTGGCATGGTAAGGAAATGGTATATTGTCTTGTTGGGTTGCATGATAGATCTCAACACATACTGGATGGTATCTAAAGATCCCAGTTAAAGCTGGGAATTGATGATCAGCAGGGCCCTGCAGAGCTACTCTTCCTTGATGAAGGTTCTTTGCAAACAGTTTTTTCTATGTCACAAAGTCCTTGGTCTAATCCCACTGGCACTGATTATAGAGAAAAAGTAACCTGGTCATCATGGGGAAAAAGCCTGAACACAGGATTCAAGACAATCCCAATGGCTCTTAGAAGACAAGAAAGGCCACCCAATCTGTGAGGACATCGGTGGAGATACCATCTTTCAGGCTAATGTGGAGGTGCAGCTCAGAGCTGGATGCCTCTTTCAAAGGAGCATGCTACCAGCCTTCCGTGCAGCTTGAGGGAGGGGGTCTACCTTAGTTGCATCTACAGCAAGAAGACAGCAGGAGATAGTTTAAGACACCTTAAATTCAGAGAGAAAAGTCACCTCCTTCCCTCATGAACTGCCTGTCTTCCACAGTTATGGGCTGGCCTGAAATCCATCCTCAGAGGACCTCTCCCGACGGTCAGTGGGTTTCCAAATCGGTCTGTCCACCCAGAGCTCACACCACCCACTGATATTTCATCGCACGTGATCAGGGGAGCAGCATTCAAAAAATATCCTCTTTGCATGTCATCCCACGACCTCCAGGTGTTGAGGAGACAGGTTTCTAATCTGTGCGGTCAGCTGGAGGGTTCCCTTGTGTTAGGATCACAGAAATTATTCCTACTTTTAGGCTTGAGGGTAAAGTCCCATAGTCCACAACAAGAGGCAAACAACTCCCAAAGAAAAGCTGTTTATATTCCAGTCTTTGTTAAACACAAGGGATCTATCAAGAACCAGAAGCCTACTGGTTTTCAAAGCCTGGAGTATTTCCAGGATTCAGTTCTGTTCCAGCCCAGCTGTTGGTTTCCCCCCACCCCTCCACCCCCTCTTCTTTTTCTTTCCTTGTTCTGTGTTATCCACAGGAGTTCATTTGCCTCAGAGCACCTCCTTGTATCTCACTGAGCTTGTGCCATTATTATCCTCCCTCCAGAAATTCTTGTAGAGGAGGTTTAAACCACACCTCACGTTTCTTCGTTAGTGGCTGCATCCCCATTGCAATTAGCAGCCAGGAAACACAACGTCTTTTTTGAATTTTCTCTTTGATTAAGCCTGTGAGTGAATCTCTACGTTGATGACCTACCCCCAAGACTTGTCCCGAGGCTCCTTGTGTGGATGTCCTTAATCAAGTCATCATAATTGATCTGCACAAGTGTTGTGAGCTCTGTGTGTGACACTGCATGGTGGAGAGCATTGTGATGCACAAACAGAGACACCATCAAGTAAAGCTAGAATCATAGAATGGTTTGGGTTGGAAGGCACCTGAAAGATCATCTAGTTCCAAACCTACCATGGGCAGGGACACCTCCCACTAGACCAGGTTGTTCAAAGCCCCATCCAACCTGTCGTTGAACACATCCAGTGATGGAGCATCCACAGCTTCCCTGGGCAACCTGTTCCAGTGGCTCACCACCCTCACAGTGAAGAACTTCTTCCTAATTTCCAATCTAAATCTCCCCTCTTCCAGTTTGACGCCATCACCCCTTGTCCTGTCACTATGAGCCCTTGTAAAAAGTCCCTCCCCAGCTTTCTTGTAGGCCCCCTTCAGATACTGAAAAGCCTTCAGATGCTGGAAACCCTCTGAATGATGCTCTGGACTCTTCACATCCTCTTTTTTTGACACAGTGCTACCAAGACACAGAGCTAGAAAGACACAGGAATTGGGAGTGTGGGAAGGTGGATTATGCAATTAACTTCCTGAACCTGGGTGTCAACATCCCAAGGCACTCTCTCGTGCCTTCTACCTTTCCTCCCTGGCATCCTTTTGCCTTTCAAGGTAAAAAGCACACAAAAGAGGCTTTTGAGCCATTGCACCACCTGGCTGTCCTTGCTTTGTTTCCAGAGCCTGTGTGACAGGACAGCTCACAGCAGAAACAGAACAGCAGCCAGTAACAAAGTCAGCACTTCAAGCGCTTTTGGACATCCGCTCTCAAACCCTGCGTAGGCTGGGGGATGATGATGGGCAGCGAGAGCTTGGAGACAATGTTATTTCCATTTTGAAAGAAGCTGTGAAGTAGGATGGGAGTGCAGGAAGGTCGGTGGTAGGAAGTGGCCTGGAACACCTGCCTCAAGATGGGATGAGTGAGACTCTTCAAGTCACTTCTCTGCTCAGTACGTGCGTAGGTGTGTTCACTAGTAGAAGCAGAACCTAACAAAGTTTCCTTCTAGGACTGCGATCGATTGAATTCAGGACTGCAGGTTTTAAGTAAAGCAATATCACGTGTTCTCTAGGTTGCAGTCCAGTGGATGCCCATGCCCACCTCCATGCTTTGCAGTTCCACAGCCTCCAAGTATTGAAATGGAGAAGGAATGCAGGGAACGGAATCATAGAATCATAGAAGCATTAAGGTTGGAAACGACCTTTAAGATCCCTGGGCAGCCTGGGACAGCTCTTGACAACACTCAAGGGGAAGAAATTGTTCCTAATGTCCCCTGGGGCAACTTGAGGACATTTCCTCTTGTCCTGTTGCTTGTTCCTTGGCTGAACAACCCCAGGTCCCTCAGCTGTTCCTCACCAGACTTGTGCTCTAGACCCTTCCCCAGCTTCAGTGAAGCCACACGTGAGACTGCAGAGCCACACAACCTCTCCCGTATTACATCAGCCTGAACACAGAAAATTCACCAAGTCTCACTTAAGACACCCAACTGCTTGTCCTTTCCCCCTACCTCCAAACTCCTGTAGACGGAGTCATTTAGTGCTGCTATAAAAATAACACTCAGACTGCCCTGCTGTGCCAGACAGAGCACAAACATCTCGTAGACAACAGACCTTGTCCCCAGTAACTTAGCAGGATGTTACTGGGTAGCTGGATGCTAGATCCATATGTCCCAGGACCCAGTGAGGTGTTTTATCCTGTAGGCAATGCTGATATTCTCAGCAATGGGGAAAAAGATATTCCTGCCCATAAACTAACCTGGTGGGAACTTCTAGTGCAGGAAAGCGTAATGCCCAGCCTGGCTTTTTGCACCAAGATTCATACTAACCACGTGCCATAACCAGAATCACAGAATCACAGAATGGTAGGGGTTGGAAGGGACCTCCGAAGATCATCAAGTCCAACCCCCCTGCCAAAGCAGGACAAATCTAGGGCAGATCCCTCAGAAATGCATCCAGACAGGGCTTGAAAGTCTCCAGAGAAGGAGATTCCACAGCCTCTCTGGGGAGTCTGTTCCAGGCTCTGTAACCCTCCCAGTAAAGAAGTTCTTCCTCATGTTGAGGTGGAACTTCCCATGCTCGAGCTTGAATCCATTGCCCCTTGTCCTATCACAGGGCACAAGTGCAAAGAGGTTGCCCCTGCCTTCTTGACACCCAGCCTCATGGATTTATAGACATTAATTAGATCCCCTCTCAGTCTTCTCCTCTCCAGACTAAACAGCCCCAGATCTCTCAGCCTTTCCTCATAAGGCTGGTGTTCCCCTTAATCCCTTACCCTGAGCTTCACAGGTGGAACTTTTAAATAGAAAATAAGTATTTAAAAAAAAAATAAAAATAAATACAATTGCAAACCAGCCCTTCCAGCAAAATAATTCCTATCACAGAGGGGAAGTGGAGGCTGCGCCGTTGCTCAGCTCCCCCTACAACCATGGCCCCTTTGATTAGAGTTGATAGAAAAACAGAGTCCCATCTGGGGCTTGTTTCCTTCACATCTCGTCCTCAGTGGTTTCTGAGGACTCAGTGACTCTGCACTGTGTGAGGTCATGGGTTGCACATGGTTCTCATGGGATACTCTGGCTTTGCCCCAAAAAACATGTTTCAGAGATGGCACATCACTCTGCCACCTACATCCATCGTGGGAGATGCTTTTTGTGGCTGGGGCTTCACCAAAGCAAGAAGATATAATGCCCAGGAAGGAATTCGCAGCCCACGGAACCACAGGTGTCCATGTCCAAGTTCCCTGTCCAGGTTCCCACAGCAGCTAATGGAGACATATTCACACAACCAGTGGATGCTGCAGAGGTTTCCTTCCCTGAAGCAGATTCTTACACGTAAGGTGTAGGAGATAAACACAATCATAGAATCATTGAATGCTTTGGGTTCGAAGGGACCTTTTAAGGTCATCCAGTCCAACCCCCTGGAGCTAAGCAGGGACATCTGCAACTAGAGCAGCGTGCTCAGAGCTCCAGCCAACCTCCCCTGCAATGGTGCCAGGGATGGGGCATCGACGACTTCCCTGGGCAAACTGGGACACTGTTTCACCACCCTCAGTGGAAAAAATTTCTTAGATCTCCCCAGTCTATATTTCTCCCTTTCATAGAATCATGAGGGTTGGAAACGACCTTCAAGAACATCAAGTCCAGCTGTCTACTAAATATCATCAGGACCACTAAACCATGTCCTGAAGTGCCACATCTACACGTTCTTTCAACACCTCCAGGGATGGTGATTCCACC